>JAJJMA010092919.1:0-18131 GCA_023529015.1 Papaver nudicaule
AGCACTTCTATTTGAGTATCAGCCATCTTCATTTGGCTTTCAGCAAGAACATCTTGTCTTTTCGCCAATTCCTCCAGGGATAGCTCTTCCATGATTCCTTTTCTTTTATGTTGACTAGGCTTAGCTGGAGGACTGACATTAGGTGTAGTAGCTGGGCTTGGGATGACATGTTCTTCAGGTGTGCTAAGAAGTATTGGAGAGGCGGGGGCATCTGGAGTGACAGAAGTTGCGCTAGTGGTGGCAACATCTCAAGAGGAAGGATTTGTGTTTCTGGTATCTGATCCTGACCTAAGCTCAACCATCTTGAATAAAATACATTTTCTAAAACCGAGAGATTGATCTCCCACTGTGGTCGCTAATTGTTTTACCCTTGAAATTCAAGTTCGAGAGATCAAGTCGAACAAATCTAGCCTAAACCAAGACAATGGTCATTCCAGATTTGCTTCGGTCACAGATAAGGAGATAGGGTTGGTCTTAGGGAGGGAAGCAGAGAAAGCGTGAGATCAGGTATTTCTAGTAGAAAAAAGGGTAATGTGTGTGGTTTCTGAATAACTTGGGAAGATGATGGTTGTCGAAGACAACTTGGTTTTCCTTATGCTTTCACAAGGATTTCTCAATTGAATCTGAATCTCAGGTTTTGCTCTAATGAAAATGAGTTGAGATAAATTGAGATGAGTTCAGTAGAATTGAATTGGATTAAGTTGAGTCATCCTTGGAAAACAGATGGAATCATCTATTTATAGTATGTTCATATATACACTGATCTCTTGTTAATCGTGGAGGAAAATGGTAAAGTGGAGATAGTGGAATGATGGAGTTACTTCCGTGGAGATAACCTAACTGCCAGTCATGCCCACTACCCATTACGCCAGTATTTCCCGCGAACATAACCTCTTTCTAAGTGGGTGTCACGCCACAACTGTCGTAGACCGCCAGACCAAAACCCTAATGTAAATCCCCCCCATTTGTGACACGTTCGACATCTCTGTTGAATAATACGTAGGACTCGTAGCTTGGGTCAACTTGTGTTGAATTGATTGTGTTATTCAATGGACATTGAGTCTTAGCAATACTTATCAAATATTTTGAGGATATGATATATCTTTCGTGTTGAAGGACATGAAATACTCAGGAAATGCCTTAGGCATTTGCTTGGCTTGAGTATGTATTGATATAGGATTACCGTTATCGCAACACCATGAATGGTTAGTCAGGTGAATCATGAGAACATGCTTGACCACAGATGACCAAGGCACATCATGGGCTGGTGTTACCTGTAATCTAGGTTTGCCAAGAGGCTAGGGTACACCACAGGCTGGTACCATCAATAATTAGGTTTGGCCAAACATACTGGGGAAAGCGTTGGCCAAATAGGCTTGGCCATGAACTGTCCAAGCATGCAAAGGCCAAGGAGACCAAGGATTGCGCTAGCTAAATTAGGTTTGGCGATGGAATGGCCAAACATGTCGGGGTTGGCACTAGCTAAATTAGGTTTGGCCATGGACTGGCCAAACATGCCAAAGATGGCACCAGCTAAATTAGGTTTGGCCATGGACTTGCCAAACATGCCAGGATGGCCCCTGCTAGGTTAGGTTTGGCCATGGAATGGCCAAACATGCCAAAGATGGCGCAAGCCAGGGAGGACTTTACCATGGACTGGCCAGGCATAACAAGGATGGCGCAAGCCAATTAGGGTTTGGCCATGGTTTGCCCAAACATGATAAAAGCTGGCACGTGGCCAAAAGAGGGGGAATGACCAAGCATAGCAAAATGGCGAGTGCCCATAGGATGACGCTGGACAAGGAGGAGCTTGGTCATGGAATGGCCAAGCATAACAAATTTGCATGTGTCCATAGGATGGCGCTGGCCAAAACAGGGCTTGGCCATGAGATGGCCAAGCATAACAAGGGTGGCGTGTGTCCATAGGATGGCGCTGGCCAACAGAGGGCTTGGCCATGAGATGGCCAAGCATAACAAGAGTGGCGTGTGTCCATATGATGGCGCTGGCTAATAGAGGGCTTGGCCATGAGATGGCCAAGCATAACAAGGGTGGTGTGTGCCTATAGGATGGCGTTGGCCAAGGCATTCCTTGTCTAACCAGAGTCGTTGCAGCATCCCTGCTCTCTTGGTTATATTGTGGTTCATCATGCTTTGTTGGGTGGTGTAAAATTTATCTTTTTAACATGGGCATATTCTAAGTCCATTATGTTGTTTTACAACGTCATGGTTTGGCTCTGATTACTGAAGTTCTGAATGATAGAGACTAGGAGTGACCGCATGAATAATAACACTCAAACCATCGGAAATTTTTTTGGCCTTTGTCTGTTCATCACCCTCAAAATCAACCAATTCTTTATACTCAGTAGTAGAATCAATTTTAAAAGGGCGAGTGTAGCCTTTAACAACCATGGTCCAGGTTTCAAAGTCTCTAGACAAAAGGAAGGACCGCATAGCGGATTTCCACCAGAGATAATTTGTCCCGTCAAATCTTGGAGGTACGTTGGCAGAACTAGAATCATTATTCTTATATATGTTTTTATTATAGGTTGGATCGAGCCAAACATAAATTATTAGATCTTAAGGTGTTTGCCTGCTCTGATACCAATTGAAAAGACGAGGGTACCAAGTACACCACCAATCTTTTATTTTAGTCCACCTATAAGTCAAACCTTGAACGGTTCCTGTAATCAAGAACTCAAGAACAAGATCTCTTTCGTCACTGATTGATTCACACAAGGGAGTCAATACAAGATCCGAAAGGCTATGTCAACAACCAAGTACGATATTTTAATTATATATGATAAGTCAAATATAATGCGGAAATATGGTAAAGTACACACAAGAATTTTGTTAATGAGGAAACTACAAACTCGTAGAAAAACCCCGGGACCTAGTCCAGTTTGAATACTCTTAAGAATTAAGCCGCCAACACACCTACTCTCAGACTTCGGACTAGCTTGTACAGACAATATGACCCTAATACGACTATTAGTCACAAAGATTTCCCCACAGTATTCCTACGCCTCCAACCACAACAAGGTGGTCACGCATATGTACTCCCCTACACAAACATACGTCCTTTATTGTCTTACGCAAGCGTTGCCTCACAACCCGTCGCAAGGACTATCGCTACCCGACCTCCAATCGGACGATGACAACCAAATAGCGGCAGGTCAAATCGCTAGATGATATCCTTGGTAACTAACAGATATTTCACCGAAGTTGTTCTACACCAAGAGCGAGGATATTTAAGTTTACTTGGTAATAAACCCCTCGAGATATCGATCAAGGTATCAAAACCAAAACTCCCGAAAGAGCAACCTTGTCGTCCCAGTTGGAATCAAGCAATCATCTGGAGAAAGTATAATATGATATGACCGTGAAGAACAGTGTACATGCAAGAAATAAATCCAATAACAACAATCTTGATTCCACTCAATATCTATAGTTTAGGCACACACACCGAAAGCAGCTTGCTGACAAATCCAGGTTAATAGATAAAGATTATGTATTAATCACAACGATCTTGAGTGGCCTTATTGCAGAAGAGAAGGACCAAAGAATAAACAAGATCACAAGGTTTGATAGACGTGATAGAACATAACACAAGTACAATAAAAAGAAGACTAGTAAACATAAACTAGTTTCCCGTAAGAGGTACTTCTAGGCTTATCGATCCCTAGAGAAGACTTTCTCGCAATTCTAGACCGAGAGCAAAAGCTCAAAGGTAACTGAAAAGAATAGCGGCAAACAAAAGCTATAGTTCCGAATAAGAGCTTAGTAGAGGGACAAAGCTTTTAGGAGAGATACCACTCCTATATTGACTAAGGCTTAGCTTTTAATGAGGCTAACTTAATTTCGGAAATTCATTAAAGCACATTTCCATATATGTTCCGAAATACCTCACTTAGACTCATAACATTTAATGAGATCTAACACTCTAGCATTTTACATTAAAGAAAAATATATTTCATAAATGAAAAATATATTTCAATAAATGTTTGGCCAAGAGCAATCAAAGCAAATAATACTCATAAGGTATATTTGGATATTTCATTTAATTCGAAATATGGTGCGTACCAAATATGCTCCCTGAGAAAGAGCTCAATTCGAAAATGTGTCATTTTGTTTCCAAAATCTCCTTAAGGTATTATTACTTCCAAATGTCGTTATCAGCTTGATAATGTCGACATCACTTCATAGGCTTTGTTGGACAGGCCAAAACGATCCTAGGTGGAAGTGGGATCTGGTCCAACGTGGCTCAACGTTCCGCATAAACGTATCATGGCAGACGAGGACAAGCCTTGTGTGTTAAGCTTAAGTGAACACGTAGGTTCAATGGACATTCCGAATCAGCAAAAAGATATACCAATAAAGTACAGTGCATGATTCAACGAGTAATAGCAAAATGTTGAATCTCCTGAATTCTCGGTTCCAATATAGATGATCACGTTAATGATATCCAACGATTCAAATTAAAACATCAAATGATAAATCAAATGAATATTTGATCGAGTATTATATCCATACAAAAATCTAATCATGTACAGTATTGATCAAAAATCATGTGTCCACTAACTAGAGCGACGAACCATATTTCTGACTATGACTCAAACCAACTTAGTTGTACATTGAAGATGAACGAATTCAAACTTTAAACCGAAAAATCAAACTCATTAATTTGAAGCACAAATCAAAATGATAGAGTTTGAACTTCGAAAATACGCATTCTGAGATAACCATTTTTAGGTTTCGAAATCTACATACTGTTTGGCAGAAACCAAATTAAGGTTTCGGATCCTAAAGTTCATATATGACCAGAACCGAATTCAGGTTCCCAAATCAAGTTTCCACATAACGAAACCACATCTAGGTTTCGAACTCTAGATTATGTTTAACAAAACCTTGGTTAAGGTTGCAAAATAAGAAAAACATATTAGTCTCGTCACAAATGTTTGGTGTCGAACTTGAGAGTCCATGTGGTCAATAGACGTTTCAACATCACACCTTTTTGTCCTTGACGCACAGGTTATATTTCCCGGTTCACATAAACCTTTAGGAAACCCCAGGGTCTTTTCGACCTTTTAGAACTCATATGGTTAAGACACATTGGTCTCGATTCTCAAGTCACTGTTAGCTAGAAAACATCGTTTCGAACTCATGTTCTCTCATTGGTCACATTTTATTTAGACCGAATAACTCATGGATGCGAAAACCAGATTATGGTTTCGAAATCAAAGTTTAGTTTTACCAAAACCTACATTGAGGTTTCAGACTCTGAAAATCCATAAGCTGATATACTCAAGAATATGGTTTCGAAATGTAAAAGTATGATATGGCGTACAAGATGTTCATATACCAAGAATCAAATAAATGATTCATAACTTCAGTAATCAGAGCCAAACTGCATGACGTAGTATTCGAACTCAGAACAACAGTATATCGAGTCTACACAACATAAGTGTGAGTCACGATCTCTCTTACATTTACCTCATACAATTACTTGCTAATCAATCCGACAGAGTCAGACTAGGTAAGTAGAGACACAATACTGTGATGGATTAAATCTCGTAATACCACCGAGACAACATCACAACTGCTATATCCAACTCGAAGGTTTTAGGAAAAACCTTATATTACTTAGATACGGAGAAGAAATGAAAGCTCTAAGCAATATGAAACGTTATAACTTCAACAACAATATCGCAAGCGATAAAGCAGAGTTATATCTTAAGACACAATGATCACAAGTGAAACGTCATTACGTCAAACGTAAAGCTTCAACAATGAGTTATGTTTTTTTCTTTTGTAGCACAAGTGTAAAAGATAATGGAATCGCGTTATTTAGATTCACTAACCCCTTGCATGATGAAGCCGGATGTCTTCGTTTGATCTTCGGTCTTCTTCAACTCTTCAAATAGTGATTCCAAATCATATCCTAAATCTTCCACAACCTAAAGCTAAATCAATGATGACCTTACCTAATGTGTGTTGTTTAGCGGTCGAGTTTTGATCACTAAGTTGACAACTAAGCTTGACATACCAACACTTAGTGAGGTTGACCGAGCCATGCTCTAACACATTAAATATTTGGCCAAAAGCATTCAAAGAAAATTTACTCAATAAGATATATTTGGATATTCATTAATTCGAAATATAGTGCTTACCAAATATACACCCTGGGATAGAGTTTAATTTGAAATCCGTGTCCTTGGATTCAAAAATAATCTTATGGTATTATTACTTCCAAATGTCATCATCAGCTTTGATAATGTCGACATCACTTCCTAGGCATTGCTGGACGGGCCAGATCGATCCAGGGTGGGAGTGGGATCAGGTCCAATGTGGCTAACGTCAGCACAACGTATCATCGTAGACATGGACAAACGTTGTGTGTTAAGCTTAAGTGAACACGTAGTTTCGAGGACATTCTGAATCATGCAATATAGATATACCATGGAAAGTACCATGTATGATTCTCCGTGTAATAGCAATGGTGTGCGTCATGAATTCACGATTCCAATGTAGATAATCACTTTAATGATATCCGAGAATTCACATCAAACACCAATAGAATACTCAATCGGGTATTTGATCATGTAGTGTATAAATATGACGATTTAATCACATACAATATTGATCAGAAATCATGTGTCAACTAACTAGAGCGACAAACCATATTTCTGATGATGACTCAAACAAACTTAGTTGTACATTGAAGATGAACAAATTCAAACTTCAAACTGAGAATATCAAACTCACTAATTCGTTGAAGCACAAATCAAAATGATAGAGTTTGAACTTCGAAATACGTTTTCTGAGATAACCATATTTAGGTTTCGAACTCTACGTATTGTTCAGTAGAAACCAAAGCTAGGTTTCGGATTCTAAAGTACATATGAATAAAACAAAATTAAGGTTTCCAAATCAAGATTCCATATAGTGAAACCAATACTTGATTTCGAACTTTAGATTTTGTTTAACAAACCAAAATAGAGGTTTCGAAACACAATAGCTCATTGACCAAAACCAGATTATGGTTTCGAACATTTAAGTCAGTTTTATCAAAACCCACATTGTGGTTGCGAATTCTAAAGTCCATAAGAAAGAAAACAAGGAATCTAAAAGTGATATGGCATTCTAGATCGTTATATGTCCAAAATCAAATGTATGATTTCGAACTTTAAAATCAGAGCAAAACAAAAATATAGTATCCGAACTTGGAAAAGCAGTTTGTCGAGTCTACACAACATGAGTGTGAGTCACGATCTCGATTACTTTAGTACATATAAATACGTACAAACAATCCGACAGAGTCAGACAAAGTAAGTCGAGACACAATACTATGATGGATTTAATCTAGTAATACTACAAAGACAACATCATATAGGTTGCTATTATCCAACTCGCCGGTTTTAGGAAAAACCGTATATCACTTAGAGACTGAGAAGAAAAGAAAACTCTAAGCAATATAGAATGTCATAACTACAACATCGAATACCGCAAGAAACATCGTGGAGTTATCTCTTAAGACACATTGATCACAAATGATCAAGTCATAACGTAAAGCTTAGGCATTAAGTTATGTTTTGTCTTTTGTAGCATAAGTGTAAAAGATAATGAAATCGCGTTATTTAGATTTACTAACCTCTTGAATGCGAAACTGAATATCCTCGTTTGCTCCTCGATCTTCTTCGAATCTTCATGTAGTGTATCTAAATCCCTCCAACATCTTTCACAACCTAAAGCTAACTTAATGAAGTCTTTACCTAATGTGTGTTTCAAGCGATCAAGTTTTGATCACTAAATTTGACAACTAAGCTTGACATACCAACACTTACTGAGGTTGACCGAGCCATGCTCTAATAATCATCGATCAAAAAAATTTACATCTCTGAACGAGAATTTGAACTCTCCTCAAAAGATTTCACACATAGACCTTATCATAGGATGGTTAGAAATATCCAACATCTTACTAAAAGCAATTTGGGAATCGATTTGAATACTGATTTCGACCTCACTAACAGATAATAGCCAACTTAGCTTTCGGGATTCGAGGAAAGGTCCTATCTCAACTAATATGTAAAATTAATGTTTGGTTGTTCGCTCGAGCACTGTGCGAGCCCTTTGATCTTTCAAAAGCTTGCAGATGTCACTGTAATGCAGTAATAAAGTCGTTGGGTGATGATACCAACGACCTTAGTTCGAAACTCGTCAGCATCGAAATAATGGAGATTTTTCTTTCTTTGCCTAACTACCTGGGTTTGTAGAAGTGGACTTCTTCTCGTAGAAGAGTCCAAATTTTAATAGAATATAACCTCTTATGGGTTTAGATTAGATTAGATTTATTTTTATTGTTATCTCTTTCCATAGGTTACAACCAAAGTTAGGGTTTTAACATAAGTTGAGATCTGCTTTGTATTTTTATGAGTATAAGTTGAGATCTGTTTTGTTTTTTTATGGGTAAATGTTGAGATGTGTTTTGTTTTTTTATGAGTATATCTGTTTTGCTTATATGTTCTTATTTTCTTTGCAATCTATTTCATTTAAGAACAACTGACCACCAGAGGGTGTGTCTTAGTTAGAAGGTTTGCTGTTGATGAAGGAGATCGGTGCAGCAAACCTCACTAACTAATTCATCCCCTCTATAATTACAGTTGGTTCATCAAAGTTTCAATAACAATGTATTTTACTTCTTGGTTGATGGTTACAAACTAGAACAAGAGATGTCATATGACTGTGTTGGTCCTCCAAGGCTGTTTAAGGATTGTAGTAAATTCGTAATTAAAAATCAAGTTTTCTTGAAATGAATTTACTATTGTCTTTAAACAACCTAGCAGGACTAGTGTACAATAAAGAAAGAGTTGTAGTTGTGTTTGATTCTAGCCATTCCCACAAGGTGTATTAGTATGTGGTGAGTAAGCATGAATACATTAGTTTCTGTTATTATCATTAGTTTATCTTGGTTAATTTTTAATCACTTCATTGTCTTTGTCTGGCCAGGAGGCTTCTTTGAGCACGGGGCTGCTGCAGGACACCTTTTTCAACTTAAGGTTTGTTTACATATCATATAGTGTGCAATCTCTTTATTTTATTATGTGGTATTTGGAGTATTAGGAACAACTCACCACCATCGAGTGTTTGGAGATGAGATGTACTGGTTGTGAAGTTTGCCGTAAATGGATGGGATCGATGCGGTAAACATGACTACCAGTACATTTTCATCCCCAATTTCTGTTGGTGAGGAAGCCTCCATACATTAGTCTAAGTTTGATGATTATCACTGTCTTGGTTTATTCTTACTTGCTACCATTATCTATGTTTTGCAAGGATACACTGTGGCAGTACCAATACAAGTGCAGAAAGGGAAAGATATGATTGTATTGGTCTAGCAAGACTCTTTTAGGATTGGAGTAAACTCCTAATCATAAAGTTTTCTTGAAAGAGTTTACTCCAGCTCCAAAAGGGTCTAGCTGGATTAGTATGCTACTATGAAAGAGGACATGTCGGTGTCATTCAAGGACATATTACTAACTCCATTATCTTTGTCTTGTGAGGAGGCTTCTTTGAGCACGTGGCTGCTGCAGGACACCCTTTTCAACTTAAGGTTTGTCTACATATCATATGATTTCTTTATAATATTATGTGCTACATGCTTTGGAATAATAGGAACAACTCACCACCATTGACTGTTTGGAGACAAGATGAATTGCTAGTGAAGTTTGCTGTAAATGTAGGAGATAGATGTATCAAACCTCACGCGCAATATATTATGTCTCCAAATTCTGTTGGTGAGAAGCCTCGATACATTAGTCTTGATTTTTACTTGCTACATTATCTTTGTCTTGCGAGGAGGCTTCTTTGAGCAAGGGGCTGCTGCAGGTCACCTTGTTCGTCTAAAGGTTTGTTTACATATCATATGATCTCTTTATAATAGTATGTGCTACATGCTTTGGAGTATTAGGAACAACTTACCATCATTGAGTTTTTGGAGATGAAATATAATGCTTATGAAGTTTGCCGAAATGGAGGAGATCGATTCGGCAAACATGATGAGCAGCATATTTTCATCCCCAACTTCTGTTGGTGAGGAAGCCTCAATACATCAGTCTATGTTTGATGTTCATTAGTTTGTCTTGGTTTATCTTACTTACTAGTTACTACCATTATCTTTGTTTTGTGAGGATTCACTGTAGCAGTACCAACACATGTGGAGAAGGAGAGACATGACTGTATTGTTTCCCAGAACTCTCACATCTAAGGTCGACAAAGCAAAATGAAGGTTGCGTTAATGATAAAGATCTCTGGGAAACTGCTAAAAACCATTTTGCGTCCTATAACAAAGCTTCTTCTGATCCAAGGTATCATTACAGAACATCACATAAACTGCAAACTGCCAAAACACACAACCTTCTAATCTAGGGGTAGTAAAAACACAGGCAAAAATGTATGTATCTATTTTGCCTTGTGCAGTTTTATCAATTTAGGAATGAGTGTAGTGAATGGATGTATAAACAGTTGTATGATTTTCAGAGTTTGAATGAAATGGTTGTGTTAGTTGAATGAGAATGGATGTATTTCAGCGGGAATGGATTGAAAGTTACAGGATTTCGATTCGGTATTGCAGGTTTAAAAATGAATTGTATTGCAGGTTCAGGAAAGAACTGTATTGCAGGTTCACAAATAAACTGTATTCCAGATTCCGGACTGAATTGTATTCCAGGTGCAATTGTAACGGAGGGCTTAACGCTTGCTAGCGTTTATTTTTTTTTTATAAATAATACAGTTTCTTCTAACGATATCAGACGTTAAACACATCTGTTAGGTGCGAAAACACGTGTCAATCCTAAAAAACTGTTACAGATGAGGTTCCCACGAATAGAAACGTTGACTAAGCCGTTAAAATTTATCTGTTACATGTCGTAGGTTAACGGGTACAGAAGTTGGTGGATCCGTTACGACAGAAGGACAGGTGGCAAGCGCTGAACCGTTAGAAAATAGATTCCATCAGTACATTCCATTACTTTAACAGTTAGGGTATCAGTTACGCAGGCGCAACGTTTCTGGCTGTTTCAAAACAGTTAAGAAACTGCCAGCTTGCAAACGGATACACCGTTGCTGCACAAAAACACCGTTGGATTTAATGTTACAGTTAAGAGTTATTTATCAGTTACTGCACATTGTAACGGGTAGACCGTTACAGTAGATTGCCACGCGGCACGGTATGATGGTATGTCTCATCCGTGGCAATAATTACTGCAACAGATGCATGTGTTGCTGAAATTATAATTACACCAACGGCAGATCCTTTGTTGTAATTATCCCAACACTAATAATAACGGCGTCCCGCCAACGGCCACTCGTCGTTGCTTTTATTTTTTGCAACGACCCATCGCCGTTGCTAAAAGGTCAATTTCGTGTAGTGTTTTTATCCATCGCTTGATGGTAGGGAATTCAACTCCTGGGGGGAAAGGACTGCAGTTTCTCCCTCTGCATTACACAAAGGGCAGCAGTTGTCTACATCTATGAATCTGGCTAAAACTGCTGAGCAAGAGACCATGTTTTGATAACACTTAAACACGAAGACATTAGTTCTAGGGGCTGTGTTGATTTCCCAAATCTGGTCAAAAGGAGAGTTCTCTCTAAAAGTGCGGCCTGCTAGAGCATTGTAGAGGGATTTGGTTGTAAAAATTCCATCTTTTTCTAGTGTCCATTTAATAGAATCGGGTTTCAGAGTATCTATTGTAAGGCTGTAAATGGAGGTTGCTGTCTGAGCATCAAACAAATTGCTGATAAGCTGAGAATTCCATGTTCCTGTTTCCTTGTTAATTAACTCTTCCACTAATTGTGGTGCATTTCCTATCGCAGGGGGAGTTATGTTAGGAAAACCTGGTACCCAATTGTCATTCCATATGTGCACTAATCTCTCGTTCCCTATTTCCCATATGCAATAAGGTTTAATACTCTTCAACCCCTTTCTTATACATGTCAATATCCATGTGCCTGTCTTATTAACTTTATTGCTAAAAGGGTGGTTACAGTTCCTGTAGTATTTTGCTTTTAACATTTGTGCCCATAAGGCATCAAGGTTGACTACTAGGTTCCAGGCCAATCTACCTAACTGAGCCAAGTTGTTCAGTTTAAGGTCCCTAAATCCTAGTCCTCCTTCATTAGTTGGAGTACACAGTTTTTCCCAGGCTCTGAGAAAAAGATGGTGATTACCTTCCTTCTTCCCCCACCAGAATTTTCTAAGTAGGGAAATGAGTTGGTCGGTAGTTTTCGTGGGGTAGCTGAAAGCATCCCATTTGGTATATTGGTGTTGCTTCAAGGGTATGCTTCACTGCGATAGTTCTAGCTGCTTGTGAGAGCTGTTTTCCACGTCAGTTTTGAAGCCTACTCTTAAACTTTGCAACCATTGAATTCAAGCACTTGATTTTTGACTCAGAGGTGAACAAAGGAGTGCCTAGATATATGTCAGTAGATCTAATCTTGCTAATTTTGAAGATACTCATAATCAGTTTCCCAAATTTATTTGAAAAGTCTTTACCGAAAAAAATCCCTGATTTTTGAAAATTAATAAGTTGACCTAAGGCATTACAAAAGGAGGTAAGAATGGCTAATAGATTTCTCGCTTCTACTAGACTAGCCCTAGCAAAAATGATACAATCATCGGCGAAAAGAAGATGAGAGACAGATAGACTATTCCTGGCCACCTTGATACCATGAATAAGCCCAAGGGATTCACTATGCCTAAGTAGACGGGTTAAGCCTTCCATACAAAGAAGGAAGAGGGAGATAGTGGATCTCCCTGTCTCACTCCTCTAGAAGGACTAAAAAAGGCTCCTGAAACTCCATTACATAAGACTGCAATAACTCCATTACTAAAAAAAGGTATCCTTTCCCATGTACTGTTTTATTTCATTTTGAAGTGGAATCCTTCCGAAGAGTGGCCACCTAGAGAGCGTGCAGTTCATGTTAGACATGACAAAAAAGAAAGGCCTTCAACTACACAAGCAACCAACATTTGAGACGTATGAGTAACAAATTTGTCAATTTAAGAGTTAAATTAGACACAGACTTTACAAGGCTCTGGTCTTAGGAAAACTGACCCCCAAAAGATAAGGAAACAAAAATCAGGTACACATTCTTTTTCTTAAAAATCCGAAACCAACTATTCCCTACTTGGTCGGTTTTAGGAACCCTAATTATTTTTTTCTCCACCATAATCAATCTCGAATCAAAGATTTTTCTTCTTCTTCTTCTATTTCTTTTAACTTTTATGCTTTTCTGATTTTTAGTATTTTCTATTATTTTTTAAAATATTTTCTTGTATTTATCATGCAATTAATTTGTTTTGTTTGGTATTGGTATTGAGTTGGTTTCATCTCTCATGTCTGACATGGAGAGGAGATCCGAAGAGGAAGATATTATTCACCAACAAGAAGAAGCAGATGAAGAAAATGAATCCCTTCTCATCAAAAGACAAGAAGAAGAAAAAGAAGAAGATGAAGAAATCAATGGAGGAGGAAGAAGAAAGAACAAAAGAAAAATGAGTAAAAAGGCTAAACTTGCTACAATCTTCTTCCCTTTCACAAAAGTCAAGAAACATCCCTCAAACAACACCAGCAGCAATCTCAATTCCTCTTCTAAAAATCCTTCTCCTTCTGGAGGTAAGAGTATTAATACTGCTAGTACTAATATAGAGATAAATTCTTGTTACATGTGTTGTGGTTATGTGAAGAAAAAGAAGAAGAAGAAGAAGGATTTGGATTCATCATCAACTCCTATACAAACAAGTGATCCAAACAGTCCAAACTTTTCTTATGATTTATGTAAAGCTCTTATTGAGAACAATGATTTCTTTTCTAAACAATGCAATGTCCATTTAGATGTTATTTGATTTTTCACAACCTAAACCCCTCAATGGGGGTTGGTTTCCTTTATGGATTTATACAATGCATATGTTTGGTACATCTATGAAATTTGATGTTGTCCTGTGCTGTATGTTGTTGATTCAATTGGGTTTCAAAACTCAACCATGGAAATCTGGGATGGATGAATGGATACAGGAAATTTGATAATTAGCTGTAGGTGAATGAGCTGTGATGGAACATAACTAGAAGTGTGGGGTATGGTATGGAGAAGACAGGGTGTAATACCAAAATGAAGACGCAGGCAAGGAATAAATGTTGGTAGAGTTGGGTCTGATTGAGGGAAGGAAAAGAGGGAAAAGAAACAACATTTGTTAAGAATTCAGGTGTTTGAAAATCAAGCTTAAATCCAATCCAAAGAAGCCAAAACAAGTAAGAAACAAACAACAATATACAAATGTAGGTTAGTTTGTTGGAGGAGCTTACAAAACTCATTTCTGCTCATTCCTAATAGGTGTATGAATTTTAATTAGTGGTTCTTTTAGTATCTTCAGTGGTTCTTTCTTATCTAGCTATCTTTGTCTCATTTTTCTACTCCAGCCTCTAGTAAAAGTTGAACTTCAACCCTCGTCGAACTTATTTGTTGTCAGACATGTCGGTGTTAGCATGCAGTATCTTTCTAATCCACTTGAACAAAGAGGGAAGTATTGGGACCTCTCTTATGCTTAACACCTGCCTGGCTCCATTTCATTATGAGACACCCCAGCTCCAGATCAAATTTCAGAGTTCAGGTAAAAATCAAGGTACCCTTCCTCCCCAGGACCCAGGTGTTTCTGTCTTTCACTACTCAAACTGCCAACACAAGTACCCATAGATAATGAAGCACATGCGGACTTAGAAGTCAAGACACAACAAAATTTGCAAAGAAAAACTGTGAACTTTGGTTTCTAATGAGTTGTATAATACCTGTTACTAAGATTCTGAAAACAAGATGAAAATTCTATAAAAGAAAGAAAGAAAGAACTGCTGTTGGGTCAAATGATTACAGAGAAACAAAATGCGTAAAAGATAGCTACTCAGTTTCCTTCTCCCTTTGTTTCTCACATCACATACTATGCAATCATCAACACTCTGTTATTGTATGCAATCCATTGATAGAAAAAAGAAAACTACTCCTATTTTCTTTCTTTCCCAGGGGAAATTTACAAACACTAAGGCCATAACAATTTACTCCTTCCTACGAAGAATTCTTTACAGTATTTATCTACTCCTCAAGAAAAATCTATAGGTTATAAAGTGAGGGTGAGATACCATCCAGCTGTTTTGGTCTTTCAAGGGGAAGTTTCTCCATTTCAAAAGTACCATGGTTGGTGCCTGCCATGGAGACTGCTTCTCTTTCTGAACTTTGGAGCTCATTCAAGGCTCTCTTTGCATAAACAGTGAAAGCAACAACGGTTACGACTGCAATTATCAAGGAGATGACGGTGTAGACAATCTCCACTGTTGTCAGGTGATGGTTCCTATACTTCACATCTGTGAATGTTCTTATTAACCTCCCACTGCAGTCACATGCCACAACTTTTAAGAATTTAATACCAGTAATCCATAGGAGTTCCCGAAAATCTAAATCCAAGGAAGAAAGAAAAGGAAAAGAAGCACTATAGAGTCAAATTCAGACATAACTGACCTATAGATGTAAATGAATGATTCAGGTACCATTCCAGCAATGGACCCGCATAAGTAGGGCCAGAATCTCATCTTTGTTACCACTATGGCATAGTTAAAAATTGTGTATGGAAATGGCGAGACCCTGAAGAGAGCAACCACGCGGAACTGATGGATCCAGCTTCCTTCCCCAGCTACTGTAATTATGGCCGCATGTTGGGGCCATCTCTTCAACCATTGCTGAAGAGTTATTTGAAAAAGATCAATACATGAAAGGAGATGAAAAACAAATGACGATGACTGGATACATATTCTGAGATGAGTGGGAGCAGTACAGAGCAACAACTCACATGGATACGGTCGCGGAAAAGTAGTCCAATCATGTAAGGCAAGATCATTCCAATAGTAGTTCCAATCATGATTATTACGAACCCTAGACCATAACCAAAAATCATTCCTGCAAGCCACATAGACGGCCCGGAAGGAATTAAAAGAACAGGGAAAAGTGCCAGAGATGCAACAAGAACAATGGCAAGGACAGGCCGCCCAAACGCCGTGGCTTCCCATTCCATGATCGGAAGGAGAACCTACAAGACACAAGACAATAGCAAAACAAGATTTAGGTTGTCCAACCCATTATGATAATACAAGTTAACGTAACCTATTATGGAAACACATGTTCGACAAAGTTTCATTTCGTATCTTTTCTCTTCTAATATGTTTGTTGGTGTGTGTATTTTGCCCAACTACCCCACTTTGGATGTAGGTTTCATGGATACTAGTGTGGTCATAACATTAAACCCAGCTCCATGACTAAAATAGAGCAGCAATAGAAAAAGAACACTTGAGCTACAGAATCTGAAAGAATGAACAGCAGCGAGGATGCATATACCTTCTCAAGGAAAAATGGTATACCCCACTTAACAGAAACTATCACCAACAATATCAAAAGAATGACGCATAGTATTGCTTTCATCCACCAGATATGATCTCTAACTCTTATTTCTGCTGGACGCTGTACATAATCACCTTCAACTATTCTTGGTCCATTTGACCAAACCAGGCTTGCATATTCACTGTCCTCCCTCGCACTTGGGATGGAGATGGCTCTGTGCTCTCCTAATCCTTCTTCAGATGACATCAGCATCTATAAAGACCCAATCAATCTACATAAAACATAGCGAAACCAATTAAAACATGGCAACCCTGGTGCCGAAATAACATAACTAGAATAATTTAGCAGTAAGAAAGAACATGACCTAAAAACAAATGTACACAGAAGTGAAGAACCCCAACTCATTTTCATGAAAGGAGAATCACGGAACAACAAATAATTGTTAGGCTAAACTCAGTGTACTGAAATCACTAACTCAATTCAAATTGAAGAAAACCCATTTTAACTCATTTTACTCAGTTCCCAATATCTCTTAGACAACTCCAATAGGAAAGAACATGCAATTTCCGAGCTCTTTGATAAATTAATAGAGCTTTGAACTCAATCAGTACCACATTTCTGTCACAAACAGAAAACTACACAAAAAAAACTAATGCTGCCGGAGCATGAGCAAATATAAACTTGAACTGCATCAGTTATGTTGAAGAGCAAACAAAATCCATTACCTAAAACCAATTAAATTCCCAAAAAATTGGGTAGATATGGCCACAAATTCTAAGAGCCTACTATAAGCTGGTTCATTGAGATTCCTTCCTTCTGGGTAAAGAATGACTAACGAGTTAAATTAGAAATGGAATCTTGATTCATGGTAGTACCGAAATCACTGCCTTATAATATGCACCATAATTAGAAGAAAAACACAGGTAAAATCAGTTAAAGACAGGAGGATGAGAACTCCTCCATCCATGCCCTAAGTTTTCAAACCTTGTCAAATTATCAACCGCTTCTTCTTTTAACTTACCAAATCCAACAGGGAGAAATCTAGTGAATTCAACGAAAGAAAGCAAAATCAAAATGAAACCATCTGTTAGAAGAAATTTAAGAAGATACAAGAAGAATACCTAGGTTTTTGTTTGTTTCTCAAGTGCTGAAGTTGCCTGAAGAAATAAGCAAGAGAGATGGGTGGGATTGAGAGTCCTCTTTCTCTTCTTGTGTTTTTGGATTATTCAGAGGGCAAAAGTAAAGGAAGAGTTGGTTTGAAAGGAAACTGAAAATGGAAAAAAGAGAAACACCGCTTAATGGGCAAGTAGTTCAGAAATTGCTTTGATTTGAAATACTAAATATTTTCAGGAGATGCTACTGCTGCTGTTGATGTCGATGATGATGATGATGATGATGCTTTTGATGGAATGGGCCTACTCCATCCATACAACACACACTTGGAAAGCATTTTCTATGTTTTTTTGGTTTGCTTCTCGTGGATGCTTTTACTTTATTTTAATCAGAAATGGGGTTTAACCAACAAAACCAAGAAAAGAAAAGAAAAAGAAAACAAGAGGATATTTCTCATTTACTGACTGAGTCACTAATAAATGTTGGATAATGCTCTGAGGCAGTCTCTGACTTTTGGTTTCGGGAACTCCTCTTTCAAAAAAAACAGATCCAAGGGTTTCAAACTTTCATCAATACATTCGCCAATA
>JAJJMA010092922.1:0-26897 GCA_023529015.1 Papaver nudicaule
TGTCTAATGTCTACATTTGTTCATTACTTGATAAAATGATAATGTTTGTCTATGATAAGTAAAGTATATGGGTATTTCCGTTGAAATTTGCAACACTAACAAAGGAGTACTAGTTTAATGTTTATTATTAGAGACGTATGAATGATCCTTTGTACAGACTGGAGTTCTTAAAGCCCTTTTAACAACGGCAATAGATTGAGACTACAAGCCACTTGTCAATTGTCGTCATTAGTTCTTCTATTTTGCTTCGTATTTATTGTAGGATTTGTATCCATCATTTGTCGACTCATCAAGGTCATGTCAAATCAAAATTAAGCTAATTTAGTTTGAACAAGACATTTTGTAAAAGCTCCCAAGGATTGGCAACTTGCAACAGCCTGTTGCATGAGAGTTTTTCTGCTCAACCTAACCACCAAGTTCATGACCATTCCTCTACATATGTTCCCAAGAATAGCTTGAAGGATCAAGTGGATTGTCGAACCCATTCCGGCCACATAGTACTGATAGGTCCGATACCGTCTCCAATTTAACCATCTTTGGATCGGGTATGGAGTTTTTATCTTCAAAGCTCCGGTGCAGTTTCAGGAGATATATTTTTTTCGACCGGTAAATAGAGATTTCATTGAAATGGAGGTACTTAAGGGGTACCTCAACCCAATAGAAACAAAGTGACTCAAAAAAGGAAACCGAATGGAGATTCGGTCACCCAAAGAAAAAGAAGCGAATATGCACTAGATTACAAGGGATCTAAGGGACCTCATGACCCAACTTAAACAAAAACCAAATCAACGAAGAATATAGATATTCTAATCCCATGATTCTATCACCGTGTTGGCTGTTAATCCTAGCATTTTAGTGTAAGCCTCCGCCCAAAAGAAAGCTTGCATCTTTATATCTCTAATTAAACTTGTCAAATTTCTCTTTTTGTTGTTAAAGATTCTTGCATTCCTTTCTTTCCAAATGCCCCACCAAATTGCAACCGGCAAATTGTTCCAAATGTGATTAAGACGCACATCACCCCAATCATGACTCCAAGATTTTATAGTTGTGGCGATAATATTATTGTAGCTCCAATGGAAGTTACATCCTTCGGCAAAGTAAGTCCAAATTCTCTTAATTCTCCAGCACTCATAAAATAAGTGTGAACTTGTTTTATCTTCCTCCTCAGAGCTTCTCCAATGGTGGTTGTGTAAATTTCCTATGTGGCACTATGGGAAGACATCCTCTACAACTAGTTTTCCTAAATTTAAGGATTAAAAAAAGAATCCTTCTTCAATCCATATGTATCTTTCCCTTGTTGTAATATAATTTTTAGTTTAATTTGTAGATTTTATTAACAAAAAAATAATATTTTCTCTTATATTTAATAAATTAGTTCTACTTTAATTAATAAAAGCTGATGTGGATGGGAAGACATCCTCTAAGTGAACCTCTAGATGTAGAGGTTGAGATAGAGGATGTCTTCCTAAAATCATGCAAACTCATCTCAACATTGGTTATAGAAGATACGGTTGGAGAACGATTTTTGAAAAAATGGAAGTGGATCCCACGTGGATTTAAACTTTTCTCCCCACACACATTCCATTGGAGAAGCTCTCACAAAACCGATGTTGGAGAATATCAAGGATATTGGCAAGATGTTGTCGGTCATAATTAGTGTCCATATATTCAGTATCTATCACAATTAGTGTCCATATATTCAGTATCTATCACAATTAGTGTCCATATATTCAGCTTACCGTTAGTAGAATTTGCCTTCTAGGTTACATGTTACCAATGTTATCTTTCTCTACTGTGGGAAGGTCTTACATATATGTAAATATAAATATCTCCATTGTAATCGATACAATACACGGTAATACTATTACCTCTTCTTCTTTAGTTTCTATGTGTCCTAGTTTCTTCATGGTATCTCGAGCAGGACTCGATCCTGTTTCGTGAGTTTTCTTGTAGGGGGAAAAACCCCTCGGAACACGTGTCTCGCATCCAGGAAGTCTAACCATGCCGAAAAGATTGGCAGCGAGATCTCGGACCAACCCAGAGAAGAAGCAGTTACACACAAACGAAGTAAAGACTCGGAGGAAGAGGATTCGGACTATGTCAATGGACCGAAGCCCCGGACTTAGCCTCGGAGCGTAAACCGCCTTACTCGACAGGAGCTGACACCACCACGATTGAGTCTCTTGTCTTATTAGCTGTAAACCACTCAAGCTCGGCCTATATAAGGCGAGCTTGAGAAACGTTGTAAGGGTTGGATTCTCTCTGGGTTAAGCCTAAGTAGCAAGAGAGAGATTAGGTTTGTAATCTCCTCTAGTTCCTTAGGGTTTTATTCATGTAATCTCAGCATTAGAAATACATAGAAAGTCTTCTTATATCTTGTCTTTACTGTTTCAATCAGGTCTTTAATTACTGTACATAGCATCTTCGGTGCTGTTCTTGTGGTCTTCGCACCACTGAATTTCAACTGTAAACTGTATGTGCGAGTAGATCTGATGGATTTGATACCTAGAGTACCTATGCAGATTTTCTACTCGTACATTTCTCTTTATATTTTTTTTTTTTACTTTTTGGTCAAAAACTTCAAACAAAAAAAAATGTTTGAAAGTGGAACAAATTCTCTTCTTGTCGACAACAAGCAAAGTTTTTCCGGGAGGGGCAGAGGTAATCTAGTTTTCCGGGACATGATGTCGTCCGTGATACCTTTGCAGATATTTGCTCCAGAGTGGGTGTACCAACCAAGACTGAAGCGGCTTTGGGCTTTCCAACTCAAGATGGTGGTGGCTTAAGGCCCGCATACATATTGGTTTACAACTGGGACAACGGCCGAGACACTTGCCTAGATGTTACTGGGGTATCGCCTTTTACAGGGGGAGGTGTAGACACCTTTGCACCGGGTATTGCTTTGATTAGATCTGTCGAGAGGAAACGCAACAAACACCTTGATGTATGCTTGGCTAATGGTTATAACTTTGGTACGTTGGCTTTCACCACCTTGGATGAATTAGGGGATGAAACTGTGGTCTTTTTGAAGAGGTTGAAGAATGTTCTTGCTAGACGTGATGCAAGTGCCAAGGTAGACAATTTCCTTTTTATTTGAATAGGCGTATCTATTCAAAACGGAGCTGGAGCGCATCTTGTTGCTAGGCTCCCAACTTCCACTATGTACAACTCTTAAAAGTTTCATGTAATGGTTTAAAGGAAGATTTTTTATTGTGATCATTGTAAGAAGACTGGCCATACCATAAGTCGTCGTTGGAGTTTACATCCCCATCTCAAAACTAATTACGATAAAAATAGAAAAGATGATGGCGTTGTAGCTGACAGTTTCCTTTCGATAAATTATTTGGCGAAACTCCTACTGCAAAAATTGAGTAAGTCTACTCCTTCTGCTGATTTGGTGAATTTCCTACTGCAAAGATTGAGTAAGTCTACTCCTTCCGATTCTGGTCCTTCATTCTCGACCCTAGCTTTCGGTAACTTCCAAACTTACCTTACTTCATTATCTAAAGTGACTAACTCTTGGATAATAGATTCAGGAGCCACTGATCACATGGCTAATAACACAACTGATGTGTATGATTTTTCTCACAATACTGAGAAGCATAATGTTTCTGTACCTAATGGTGCTATGGTGCTTGTGCTAGGTAGTGGAAAAATTAATTTCTTTCTTGAGAGTTCCATTTCCAATGTTCTAGGTGTGCCTTCTTTTCCAGTAAAATTATTATCTGTCTGAAAAATTGCATGGTCTTTAAATTGTAATGTTATTTGCTCACCTACTTCTGTTGTATTTCAGGATCGAAAAACAAAGAAAACGATTGGTGAAGGAATTTATTCTAACGGTCTTTACTTATTCAACCCTACTGATAAAGCATGTCGTACAAAAATATTTGATTGAAAATCATATTATGCATAAACGTCTTGGGCATCCATCACATCCTGTCTTAACAAAACTTTTCCCTTCTACTTCTTTTGAGACCGGTGTATGTGATGTTTGTCAGTTTTCAAAGCAAACTATATTGCCATTTAATAATTAGTTATTTGTGTCGGCTAAATCTTTTGAACTTATTCACTCTGATTTGTGGTCTTCACCTGTTGAATCGTATGATGATTATAAGCATTTTATTATATTTGATGATGATTATTCGCGTAGTACTTGGATATACCTATTAAAATCAAAAGCTTATGTCTTTTATACTTTACAAGTTTTTCATAACATGTTAACTAACCAGTTTGATGCAAAGGTTAAAATTTTTCGAAGTGATAATGGAACTGAATATTGCAAGGGGCTCTTGCCGAAATATCTTAGTGACCATGGCATTATACAGGAAACTAGATGTGTAGGAATACCGCAACAAAATGGTGTGACAGAGAGAGAAAATGGCATATCTTAGAAACAACTCGAGCTATAATGCTTCAAATGAATGTTCCTAAAAAATATTGGTCCCACGGTGTTTTAGTTGCGACATACCTGATTAATCGACTTCCAAGTCGAGTTCTTAATTTTAAGTCTCCATTTGAGGTTTTAAAAAAACGAAAGATTAATTTGTCGCATTTGAGAGTGTGTGGATGTGTCTGTTATGTTCAATTGCAGGCACCTCAACGAGATAAACTGGATGCGTGTTCGATGAAATGTGTATTTCTTGGGTATTCTTCAACCAAGAAGGGATATGTGTGTTACAATTTGGCATCTCGCAAAATTGTTATCTCCAGGGATGTTAAATTTGACGAAACTGAACCTTATTTTCAGCTTAAAGACAATGAAGGGGAACGGTTCCAGGGGGAGACTTCATGGGATATATTCCCACTTGTACCAATGACATCCAAGCACTCGGCAATTACTGACAGTATTGTACCTGCAACAAATTCTAAAACGACGTCTAGTGTAGATGAGGGAACCACAAGTGCTGAAAATGAAGCAACAATAAGTACTGGACATGAGAGAGCAACTCCAATGACATGTGCAGACGCTACTCCAACTGATCAAGCTACAGCACCAATCAATAATCAAGCTGAAACTTCACTATGTGTTAATCTACGCACCATTCAAGTCGCATCACCTCCTGATACCACTAGTTAAGTTGCGACACCACCGCCTAGAAGTGCAACCAGAACTTTAAATCCACCAACTTATGTGGATAGTACTATAACAACTACTCATGCCACTAAACCAAACCTAAGAAAGTCAACAAGAGCAACTAAAGCTCCAGAAAAACTCAAGGATTTTTATCTATATACACATGATGAAACTTACCCTATTCAAGATTGTTTAACGTAAAATAATATTTCACAATCTCATTTAGCGTTTCTTACTGCCTTGTCCAGGAAGGATGAGCCAAAGACTTTCAAGGAAGCAAATTTAATTCCTGTTCGGAGGAAAGCAACTCAAGAAGAATTGCAGGCTCTCGATGAAAAATGAAACTTCGGTAATTGTCCAACTACCGCAAGGTAAAAAGGTTGTTGGTTGTCGATGGATATATAAAATAAAGTACAAGAGTAATGGAACCATTGAGCGGCATAAGGCAAGACTTGTCGCTCAAGGATTTATGCAAACATATGGAGAAGACTACAAAGAAACGTTTGCTCCGGTTGCAAAAATGAACACATTTAGAGTTTTAATTTCTCTAGCAGTAAATCAAGGATGGAATCTGTTTCAAATGGATGTAAAAACACATTTTTACATGGGGATCTTGAAGAAGAAGTTTATATGTGAATTCCACCAGGTCATCCAGAAGAAGGCAAAGTAGGAGTTGTATGTAAATTTAAAAAGACAATGTACGGGCTACAACAATCACCAAGGGCTTGGTTTGCGAAGCTGAGTTCTGTCCTCAAGAAAAATAATCTTAAGCAAAATACTGCAGACCCTATATTATTTGTCAAAAGAGGTACGCCGGGAATTACTATTGTGTTAGTTTATGTAGACGATATTGTGATAAATGGTGACGATCATGCTAGTATTGCAAAGCTAAAGTCTCTCTTACACATCAAGTTTGCTATCAAGGATTTGAGAACTTTGAAGTACTTTCTAGGCATAGAACTTGCTTATTCAAAGAAAGGTATTTTTATGAATCAAAGGAAATATGCATTGGATTTGTTAAAAGAAACAGGGAATTTGGGTGTAAAGCCATCAAAAACACCTATTGATAGCCAAGCAAAGCTTGATGGAGGTGGTGAGTTACTTTCTAATAAAGGTCAGTTTCAAAGGTTAGTGGGTAAACTTATATATCTCACTATAACAAGACCCGATATTTCTTACGTTGTTAGCCTTGTAAGCAGATTTATGCACGCACCTACAGTAAATCATATGAATGCGGTTAATCGAATTTTGCAATACTTGAAAGGCTCACCAGGAAGAGGTTTATGGATGCGCAAAAATGAACATATTTCCATCTCTGGTCATTGTTTTGTATCTATTTTGGCGTACACAGATGCAGATTGGGCTGGATGTCCGGTGGATCTAAAGTCTACCACTGGATATTGTACGTTTGTTGGCGGAAATTTTGTAACATGGAGGAGCAAGAAACAAAATGTTGTTGTACGGTCTAGTGCGGAAGCTGAATACCAAGCTATGGCATCAACGACTTGTGAAATTATTTGGCTACTAGCCTTGTTACGTGATTGGGTTTCGCTTATCCTCATCCAACTAAAATGTTTGTGCCAATCAAGCTGCTACGTATATCGCCTCAAATCCAGTCTTTAATGAGCGACCAAAAGATATTGAAGTTGACTGCCACTTTGTTAGTGAAAAATTGAAGAATAAAGTTATTTGTACACCTTATGTTCCAAGTGCTCAACAATTAGCCGATATATTCACGAAGGGACTTTCTGCTGCCAGATTCAAAGAGATACTAGGCAAGTTGGGCTCAATGAATATGACGCATCAACTTAAGGGGGAGTGTGGAGAATATCAAGGATGTCGGCAAGATATTGTCTGTCATAATTAGTGTCTATATATTCTGTATCTATCATAATTAGTGTCCATATATTCTGTTTACCGTTAGTAGAATTTGCCTTCTAGGTTACAGGTTACCAATGTTATCTTTCTCTATTGTGGGAAGGTCTTTCATATATGTAAATATAAATATATCCATTGTAATTGATACAATACACGACAATACTATTATCTCTTCTTCTTTTGTTTCTCTGTGTCCTAGTTTCTTCAATCGACATACCTTATTCACATTCATACCCCTTCTAACTAATGTATCGACCGTCAACAACCTTTCATGATAAAGAAGCAGAAGAAAGAAGTTTAACTTGGATGGGTAAGATCGACTCCAAATAATCTCCTTTGGAAAATTTAACTCATCGATTTCCATAAGTGAATCAACCCCATTTTTGACCGTATAAGAATCCAACTTACTATTTTCATCAACCATCCATAATCTAGAATCAACAACTCCTTCTTCAATAACCATGGTATCTAATAGTGAGTTTATGGAAGTTACCTCTCTCATTATCCTTTGAGAATACGTATTTCGAGACATAAACTTCCATTTGATGTCGTTATTCTTCATTTCATATAATTGAGCCACCATGCGACCCTTGGTTCTTGAAGCTTCAAATGCCAATGGGAATATATTGCATAAAACACTATCACTATAATCCAAAGATCTTCCCAAAATCGAATTTCATTCCCCGCCCCGATCTTAAATCTCACATGTTTGTCGAATTGTTCAAGCTCACCATAAATAGTATGCCACAAACTAACGCCTTTTGGCCCTTTAGGTTGAAGAGTTTCCCAACCGGTTGATGTTTCACCAAATTTTTCATCAATGATTTTTCTCCAAAGAAACCCCTTCACCGTACCAAATCTCCACCACCACTTTTTAAGAAGTGCCGAATTCATATATTTAGATTTACGAATTCCAAGACCACCGCCTTCCTTAGATTTTACGACCATAGACCACCCAATATTATGAATTCTTCTCTTGGTAGAATCATCGTCCCAAAGGAAATTTCTTACTATTTTATCAAGTTTCTTAGTGATGGAGCAATTAGCAAGAAAGATGGAAAGATAGTAGATTGGTAAACTTGCCAAGACACTTTTAATAAGAGTCAACTTACCTCCTCTCGCTATTGCCATTCCGTTCCAAGAAGAGAGTTTCGATGAACACGCTTCAACAATCTTCTCCCACTTTTGTGTGCCACTAGTTTTATCTACCAATGGGAGATCAAGGTAAACACTAGGGAAATTTGATCTTTTACACCCCAAAATGTTAGCAAAATCATCAATGTCTTCATCAAGAGCAACACCAAATAAACAATTTTTGGAGAAGTTGATTTTCAAGCCCGAGGGTTAGAAAATTCTATGTGGGACTAACCTTCAAGGTTTTGGTCGAGTCAATCCTTAACATAGCCAATAATTTTGAAGGATGAGCAGCTTCACAAATTAATATTTAGAAGTTCTTTGTTTATGTTTAAGCTAAAAAACCAGCTCAATTTCATAGCTTTAAAATGATTCTAGACAAATGACTGGAACTTAGATTTTATTTTTTGATAATAAAGCCTTAGATTAAACTAGAAAAGGGAAACATAGTGTTGTTCTCGGCCAGCGAGATTGAGGCGTGCCTCATTAATGATTACATCACATAAAAAACGAGGAGGGTATTGCTTGAATATAAAAGGTTCAGTTGCATTTAGCTATGACTGGAACTTAGATATTAGTCACGCAACTTGTCTTTAAATTCCGTCTATTCCACAAAAAATGAGTCTTTCATTTTTATTTTTTATTTTTTATTTTGGTTATTTTTTATTTTTTATTTTTTATTTTGGTTATTTTCATTTCTAAACTGGTGCAAAAATCTTTTGGCATCCCCCTTCAACCTTTCCAATATTTCGAAAAACACCACAAGATACCACCACAAGTGGCCCAAGCTGCATACATCACAGTCTCCGTACGTGGAGAGCGACCTGCAGTATGCTAGATAACAAAAAGCATTGCATGAATGCTGGTGGGTGGACAAAAGCCAGGCGTAAGAAGTTCCATTAGCAATTGAGATTAACATTTCTTGCCTTTCTCACCTCACTAAAACTAGCACTTTATTATTCTGATTGGGTAAAACTAACATAATAATACCTAAAAGTAAAGAACAGTATGGATTAGAACTATTACATGAGTCCAAAGGTCATTTTCTTTGTGAATTGAACTAATTAATCACATTATTCGACTGACCAATTAGGCCACAGTTTAGTGTGTGAATTAAATCACTAATCACTTCAACTCTTGGGTTAATGGTGTTCTCGTGGGGATTAATTTACTAAAATCCTGAAAAATTAAAGTAGTTTCGACATGATCATGGTTGAAGTCACATTCTTGGATAAACTAGAGCTGATTAAAAATGTGACTAAACTATTGATTTTAATCTAGGACAAAAAGTAGGTAACTAACATCATCTATTGTGTTAGTTTCTCACCTAATTAACAAGTTCATTCTTTCTTTCTTCCATGTATGACTATGAATGACCTCCTCTTCTTCCATGATTGTTGCTAATTATCCATTATCTTTTTCCTATCTCTTATTTTATAGGAGTATATACACAGATAGACAGATAGAGATTGCTCAAAAAAAAAATCCTAGAGAACATGGCACGTCGGGTTTTACGTGCGCTCGAGCCACACGCCCTCTTCTGATTTCTGGCCTGGAATTTTGTGCTGATTGATCTGGAAATCTTTTTGAATATTTGCAGCAAGCCAAGCCAACAGTTTAAATAGTAAATCATTGCAGGATCTCATCACCAGTAGCTTATTCTTATTAAAAAAGCTAGCATAAATCTTGAACAAGGCTTTCGTGCACATGGGGCGGTTTTAGATGCATGGAGCATGATTGTTGAGTCACGGTGCCTGACTGCCTTCACTAGAGAAGACCACCCAAAAACTAATTAACAACAATTCTGGAAAAAGAAAAGAGAGTTTAGCAAACTGAGGATATTCAAGTCGGTCAAGGTCGAATTCTCATATTTAAAATAAAGAAAATTTTGATCTTCAAATAAAGATATACCAATCCGCAGCATAGAGGTCGAAACATAGCCATTCCTGACTTGACTTGCAGGAGTAATAGTAATTCTAAGCGCGAGACTTAGCTCGGGCCAGACGGTCTATAGATGTAATAGCTGACATTATGTACAGGTTTGCATGAGTTTTGGCCCATGTTTCTTACACACCCCGGCCTTACGTACGTTGGAATTTTGGTTATAATGGTAAAGATTTTCCGAGACCTACTTTGGATAGAACCATCCACAGTAAACAAAATACTGCCAAATGGGTGCGATCATGATGTCAGGGTCAAGTAAGGCGACTTTGTTGTTTGTATCCTCGCACCTAAAATACTGTCCAACAACACTAGCCTAAACCCCAATTAGGTCATGAATTTCCTCGAATTTGTTATCACTAATCAAAAACTAAACATAATTAATGAGTTTAATTAAACAGCTAAATGAATTCCTAGTAAGTTGACAATTGTGTAAGAATCCATTACGCGCCACAACGAGAAAAGATAATGGATTAATTTGATTTGTCTAAATGCATCCTTAAGAGGTCATAAACACTAATAATTATGTACAACTAAAGAAGTTGGTTAAACTTTGAAATGGGAGGGCTCTGAAACGACAAACTAAAACAGTGAAATTTACGAGTTGATAATTTTGTACAAAAAAGGACCGACACTTTTGAGTTCTTTTTTCCGTCGACTCATTATTCTTGATTATAAGTTTACATTTTCTTATCAAATGCAACAGTGTTTTTATTTCTTAATCCTGTTCTTTTATTTTTCTTAATCTTTGTTTATACCGTAATGTAGCTTAAAACTAAGGAATACTTGATTGCTCTCTCCAACTATGAAGGACTTGACTTGGTTTTAAAGTGTCACTGTTGCAAGTTGTACTTGTAACACAACAAAACTACTGTTTGTTTTACAAGTACAATATAAGTTCAGTTATCTTTGGGCCGACTGCTGAGCACTAAAGACACTATTTCCTTCTACAGTTGCCACACCACATGTTGCATGGTTTTGCACCAAGCCCCTTCGCCTATCCCAAGCATGTGTGGAGAACAGTTGATGCGCGCGGCTATATTCTTGATATGCGAAAAGCTTTAACATAGTTGAGATCAGTGAAAAGTAAGCTTCATGTTATAAAGGGGCTGTATTCCACCTAAAAGTAGTTTCGTTAATGGTTATTTAAACTCACAAACGACATACAGAAATTACCAAGAGAGTACTCCCTCCGTCCCACTAAAATAGGCGGAGAAGTCTAATTCTCGTAGAATAAGAAATTTTTTGTTTTCATAAATGGTCATGTTTTTTTTCTGTTTTTACCCTTTGTCCTATTATCAATACAATTCCCAATATTATCATAAATAAGGGTAAAACAAGTCAAAATGTACATTGAAATTGCAATTCCGCCTATTTAAAGGGACAACAAAAAATCAATTCTCTGCCTATTTTAGAGGGACGGAGCGAGTATAATTTATTCATACATTCCCCATGATATTTAAATGTTTGCAAATCATGCACTACGTAGTAGATTTTCTTCGTATATTGTGGATGCTTTCAGTGCTTCAAGATTTCATATGCGTATCTTAAAAGTTTCTGGTATATCCAAAACCTTGTTCAAAATATCAATTAAAATAGCTGGACCTAAATCTTCGTTCTAAACTGTGTTTTAATCAGAGCTCCATTAATTAAAAAAAAAATGTTTTTAGTCTTTAATAATAATTTTATTAATCAGACGAGGGAAAATTACAAGAATTAGATGGGACCCTAGCAACAAGCTGGGCTCCAATCCTTTTTTTGAATAACAACTCCAATCCTATAGAAAAAATAACCATCCACTATGACATTCGCATCATGGTTAACCATATAATTCCGTAATCTCTTTTCAGAAACTCTATAGTATCACTCTCCAACTCCCCGAACGTGGTAAAGCAAGCACACCAAAACCGAAGCCCTGAGCAGTGCACTACTCTAAATATTTGGTTCTTTTTCGATCGACAACATTAACAATTGCCTGGTCAGGAACAAAAGCGCGCACACCGACGCCTGTGAAAGGAGAAACACCCGTGATATCCATACACACATCGCGCACATTGTCCCAGTTTAAAGCAGGACGATAGGTTGAACGCAAACAAGTTTCGTAAGAAGCTTGTATTTGCAAGAGATACGAAAAGAGCTTAAGTTTCGTAAGAAGCTTAATGATAATTGATTGAAATAATCAAGATAATAATCATAAAAGTAGAATAAAAGTAGTGTGTCTCTAATCAATAGAGTTGGTCTGTATATAGTCTTACAATAACCGACTAAGTTAAAAAAAGGAAATCAACCTAAACTAGGAAAGCAAGAGTCTTGTAAAACAAGAACTACTCGTTTAAGAGTAGGATAAAATAAGGATATCAAAAAATAAGGAATGCAGCACGAAAGATGTACTACATCAGTCCCCCTTCTTAAATGAAACTCGCCCTCAAGTTAGCCAGTAAAGATAACTTCATTTTCTCCATGAAACGTGAAAATCCCTTGCACGTTGAAGTTATTGGAGATGTTCTAATATGATGGAAGATCAATGACATAAGCATTATCACTGATTTTCTTAAGCACCTTGAACGGTCCATACTTTTTCATCTTCGTCTTGTTGTAAGTTCTAGTAGGAAAACGTTCTTTTCGTAGATGAATCAGTACTAGTTCTCCTTCTTAGAAAGTCTTCAATCTCATATGCTTGTCTGTAGCTTCCATGTACTTGGTTTTTGAATCTTCAAGCTTTGTTTAACTTCTTGATGTATTTGTGATGCTATTTCAACCAAGTTATCTACCTTTAAGCTTGACGGATGTAGTTTTGGAAGAACTACCAAGTCTAAAATGTGATTAGGAACTTTAGAATACACTATCTCAAAAGGTGTCTTGCCTGTAGACCTATTGATGGAAGTGTGAAAAGCAAACTCCATGTGTTGTAGGAGATTGTCCCATTGTTTATCCTTGCCTTCTATAATCTTCGCTCTAATCAAATTCCCAAGAGAACGGTTGACTACTTCAGTTTAGCCGTCAGTTTGAGGATGAACAGTTGTGTTGTATTGCATCTTAGTCCCCAAACACATCCATAACGACTTCCAAAAGTAGCTCAGGAATTTATTTAGTATCTCGATCAGAAGTGATGGATTTAGGAATTCCATGTAAACGTACCACTTCTTTAAAGAACGGATAAGCAACATTTGTATCATCTGTTGTCTTCTTACAAGCTATGAAGTGAGCTACACTACACGAATTCAGGTTTTTACCAACAACACCATTAGTGACGGTTTGCATTTCAGCAACGCGCATACGCTGTTGGGAAGCTCGTAACGTCCTCAATGGCTACTGAAAATGCGATATGTTACAGTGCTCCGTGTTTTTGTTGGTGCAATTACCCGCCTACCCTCAATATTTGGGTGAACTTCCTAAGTTAGCCTCGACTTTTCTTTTCCCCGCCCCACTTTTGGGCTGATGAAATTTCAACCCCAACATCGTAACATAACCGGATTTTTATTTCAACGGATTAACTTAATACCACAGATCCGAAAATAAGAAAACCCAAAAGAAAATAAAAGAAAATCAACTGAAATTATGAAATCATTTATTGTGTCTGAATTAGCTCAGTTGTATGTCCAACACCAACAACTTAAGCTGCCACATCCACTCATTTCTCTCGCTGGTTTCTTTTTCTCTACCGGATTCTTTTCTTTCACCAGTTTCTTTCCCTGCCGACGTCGAATTTGACCGGCAATTTCGTCGAGCACAGTGAGATTTAGCGTGCGGGAACTTCATCAACATCATTGAATCAATCAAATCTTCTATGAAATATCGATTTGATAACTGTTTTGAGTTTAGTCGATTTCTTATAGAAGGATTGAAGCTGATTTCAAATTTTGGATCTGACGATGCTCTATTGGCTAAGGTATTTCACTTGTATCCCTTTGAATTGGAAATTTACAACATCTATAGTCGAAACCATTGAGTGTTAATGATTAAATTTCTGGTTATGAGTATTGAAGGTCTGAATCTCTCAGATTTGTTTGTTGTTGTAGGATTTTTGTGTTTGTTGATTGTCATTAGAAATGTAGATAGTTAATTGTAGTTTGTTTTTTCATGTGATTGTAGATGTGATTTTTTTTATAGGAAGAGAATTTATTAGATGATAGAATGTAGATATGTTATAGCAGAAAACAAGCTAAGAAAGCAAAATCAGAAAAACAAGCATCCCAATTGAATATAGAGCTAGAGAGCATTACATTGCCTAGTGCTATATTGAGCAATAACAATACAAAACTACACAATACAAATACACAGAACTGAACAAACCAAAACTATAATGAGCAATGTAGTGCTAGTTTACCACCAGTTAACGACATAATCTCGTTTACCACCAGACTACATTGCATTGCCTAGTGCTAGTGTCTATAAACTCCGCAACCCTATGAGAAATCTACCTACATTCCATATGTTTATTGGTTGATTGAAATTCTTCAACCAGAATTCTGGCTCTAGAATTTTGGCTCCATGATATATTCAAGCCTTTTACTTTTCAATTGTGGGCTATTCTATTCATGCCCAAAACTATATTGCAGAAATGTGATGCTAGTGGTAGGATGCCGAATCCCTTTCAGTTAACGACAAAATTTCATTTACCACCAGAGTACATAACATTGCCTAGTGCTAGTGTCTATAAAATCACCATTTCCTTCTCTGAAAATCACTCACTCTTTCATCAATTCTTATCAGTGAAAATCATATTCAATACTTTCAATCTATCTTTCGATTTTTGTTTGTTAATCATTCAGACTTTCATCCCCACTTTCAATCATTAAAACAAAAAGCAAAGATTAATAAACAAATAGACAAACTATCTACCAGATAAACAAGCTAACCAAATAAACAAACTTCCATTAAAGATATTCATATTCATTACATTAACAAAAATAGTTCCATTAAAGATATTCATATTCATCATTTACAACCAGTTAACAAGGGCTACTTCGCATCATAGCCCAAAATCCCCAAAACAACCTGAATCTTTCCCAAAATCCACCAACATAACACCTGAACTTTCCCCAAAACCACCAACCACCAAAAAACATCAAAACTTAAAACCGAGAAATAACAACCTAAGCAGACAAGAAGAGACAAAGACTACTACTACTACCTAATTAGCCGTCTACGAGAGGATTTTTCTACAAGCTTCAATAAATTGAAATCTCTCTCGAAGATAACAAAATTGATGAAGATTTACAGATGTGGTCTGCAACGAGGGAATTTAGTCATCATCCTCGGCACCAAAATCTGAGTCATCTCCCATCATGTGATAATAGTCCTCAGGATCAATATCATCATCATCATCAGTTGGAGCAGGAGTCCCATAGCCTTTCCTTTCATCATCTTCTTCTTCATTTTCCTCTGCATCCTCATCCTCCAACTCTTCAGACGCCTCAGATTCCTGCTTCTCATCAGATAAGGGTTCAAGCATGGTTCTAGCAAAAATCGCAGGGTATTGGGTTTTTTCCTTCCAATACAGGCGGAAAAGTCTCTTCCTTTCTTTCTGACGATCTCTTTCATCTTCAGATGTTGTATCCTCTTCACTTTCTTCCATTGCTACTTGACCTTGATTCTCCTCTTCTTCACTTTCTTCTTCAGTTTCACTTTTCTTCTTCTTCCCGTCATCATGATCATCACCACCCATCTTTCTGATTTTCCTTGCCTCCCTCTGGCTTAACCATAGATCAAACTAAGGAGTATGATCAGCCATCAACTGAAGAAACTCCTCTCTCGCTTTCTTTATCTTGATTTGACTGTTCAAATCCTTCACCAAGTTTTCCATTGAAATCAGCGACAATCCGAGAGCAAGTTCTTTCACGAACTGAAAGAATACATCATCTTTAGCATTGTTTGCACCATTGTTGTTGTTCTGATCAGAATTGTTTGCACCAATGTTGTTGTTCTGATCAGCATTGTTTGCACCATTGTTGTTGTTCTGATCAGCCATTGTTGTTTCTCACTTTTCTCTATAATTTCTCTAATTACTCTATATTTTGGTATACCTTTGCAAATCTCCTCTATTGATTTTAAACCAAGATTAACGCGTCTATTTATGCACATTTACTGCCGGTGGTTATTCCCAATGAAAACGGTTCATTTTCAGACACAATTCTTATCAAAAGTCATCTCAATTTACATTTCCCTATGCCCATTTTTCTCTCTTGAGAACCTCCTCCTCCCACGCGTTTCCAGCACCATCATTAGCAATATTAATTATTAGTCATTACCTAATCCTATATCTCTAATTGCAGGTTCCTGGCATGTAGTTGTGGCTAGGAAAGCTGGTCTAGTCTGGTCATTTCCTATGTCCAAGTATGGGTCTAGGCTGGTCTATTCTTCTTTTTCTGCGTTTTCCTATGTCCAAGCATGGGTCATAGGTCAGTTTTATTTTCTAGTAATTTTTAGCAAAATGCACAAATTAGAAAAATATTTCTTTGATGGTCAGGGTCCCAGTGTATTATATTATCCTTTGTATAGGTCATGTTTAGATTGGGAAAATATTTTACCCATTCCCTTTTTATAGTTCTACTTGGAAAGTTGTGGTTGTTGAGAAGGGAACGTCGAGTCCCTTAACCAAATAGAATTAACCATCGGTTACCGTTAGAATATCAACAGTTGCCGGCGGTTAGAATACCAACAGTTGCCACTTATCATAAAATATTAGGGTAATATAAAACCATGCGCGTGATTAGAGAGATCATCATTGCAAACTTCAATTTCATTAAATTTACCATTATTGGAGAATCCAACAGTACAATTTGAGAATTATCATTGCAAACTTCAGTTTCATTAAATTGAACTTCACCATTTTCCAATTTCTCTGCAACCATGAATCCCAATCAAAAACCAACTAATAGTGCTGATGATGAAGAATCAAGGATGTTGCAGGATGCATTTGCAACAGTGAGGAGGATGGTTGCAAATGTTCCAACAATGGAGAGGGGTGAAGGTTCAAATCAACCTGAATTTGAAGAAGTGGATGAAGAGAATCCGACTGATGAGAATGAAGAGAATGAAGAGAATATTGAATTTGAAGAAGGGAGTTCCTGGAAAATACAAGTTAGGAAAGAACAGGGTCCATACATGACTGCAACAGAGGGAATCTCATTTTATGGGGATGAATGGGTGGTTATGGGTGGAAAGCAAGTTGGTTTTTATGGGTATAAACTTCCCACCAAATTGAGGTATGAAGTGCAGAAAGTTCTTTCTAAATCCCTGGCATTTAGGAGGAATCAGAGGCTTTCTGTAATCCAAGGCATCGTAAGCACTATATTACCACCAATTGTGCCGGAAAATCAACCACCACCTATTGTAGAAGAAGTGGTAGATCAAGTTAGGGTCAATAATCATATTCGGAAAGCATACTGGGATGAACGGATTGAGCACCGCAAAGCTTTGTTTCCTGATTTTGGTGATGATCCGGTCGCAGATGGCTCGGGCCATTGGAACTACAACATGATCGCCTTCAATGCAGGCCTAAAGGATATGAAAGCCAAATACAGGCCTTTCACATATGATGAACAGGAGGCTATTGAGTTTATGGAGAGCACTTGTGAGAATGTTGTTGTTGCTGATATTGGTGGTGCAAATGCTGGTGGTGTTGCTTCTGATAATATTGTTGATAGGTTGTCAAAATACCTATTCAAGAGTACCTTAATCATGCACTTTAGTCGACTTAAGTCTCATATATCGTTTGCTTTTACTTGTTTCTATTTTGCATGTAATTTGAAATAATGTTTAATAAAATGAAGCAGAAACGACTCTATTTACAAGTTGGCGACTCTAGGTTGGTCGAGTCAAGTACAAGAGAAGAGCAAGGTTACAAAGGTGTCGCAAGAGAATCACTAAGGGGCATCCACAGTTAATGAAGGCATCCAAGGAAGATTACTAGAGCACCCAGGAGAGTTTACTCAAGGCTGACATAGAGGACAAGCACATGAGGGCACCACCAAGGGTTCAAGGCGCCGCGTTATTACCAGCCGCAACAGAATGTTAAGGGGTAACCCTTATCTTTAAACAAAAGTCGACAGATTTCTTCTGTCCTTTAGATCTGTTTCTATGCAGAGAAAGAGAGAGCAGGGGAAGAAGCAGAGCTACTAGCTGACCATGGAGGAATTAGTGTAGCCAGAGCAACAGGGTTCAAGATGAATCAAGGTCTGTCAAAGCTCAGGGGGTCAACGGTGAAACTTGGGTGCTGTTTGAGTTTGGTACTTGGGTTCATACAGCAGAAGATACGGAAGATGGTGTTGGTGTTCTGATGGGGTTTAAACGGTGGTTTGATTGCTGGGTTGAAGCATGAATTGAATGAAGCTGATGAAGACGAGTTTGGATGTTGTCTGAGACTCAAGGGAAGACCTGATTTGCTGTTGAGGATGCTAATGGCTGATGAAGGGATTGACGGAATTGGAGCTGTAATTGAGCTCAAGGGTCTGTTCTGCAACTTGGGTTTGGTTCAATTTTTGCTTAGAATGGTTGTATGTTTGATTGTTTCTGCTGGTGATGAAGAACTGTGCTGTTGGTTGCTGTCGGAATCAAATGGAAAAGGAAGAAGACGACGGTGAGCGTGCTGTTAGCACGTGTGGAAGTGGAACGTGTGACTCGCACACGTTCTGGCAGCGAGTTGGTTCTGAGTTGGGTCGAGTTGAGTTGGTTCCGAGTTGTGACGAGTTGGGCTGTTCTGGTTCTTTTGGTGCTGGGCTTAGAAGCGAGTTGGGCTCGGGTTTACTGGTTTGGTTGGGTCTAAGTTGGGTTGCGAGTTGGATTAGTTTTAAGAAAGTTTTAGGTTTTGGTTTTTGTGTGTATAAATAAGAGGTTTTCACAAGAGAAGGGGATCACTGTTCACGACGGGGTTACTGTTCACAGAGGCAAGTTTTGAGTTTTCTCCTGTGCACGTTTTACGAGGCAGAGGTTTTGGAGCAAAATCAAGGGTTTTTGGCACGGATTTCGAGGTGGAGCTTGGGGGAAAGATTAGAACTTGTCTACAAAGGGTTTTGATGATTTCTTTTACTTCTTTATTATTTTATTTAGCTTTCAAAAACATTATGAGTAGCTAATTTTATTGTTATTGGTTAAGGATGTAGTCCTAAATTGCAAAAGACATGTTATTTGATTAATTATGAAGTAAAACCTTATTCATATCATTATCGTCACTATTTTACCGTTTGATTGAGTGTATGATTGATGTATTACACTAGGTTTAGATGCCTTATGATTCAAGTGGCCAATTGGGTTAAATTGTATCTACAACCATTGCTAGAATTAGGTATGAGATACGAAATAGTCGATTACCTATTCACTTTGTAGCACAACATGATAATTGAGGTGGTGATAGCTTTGAGAATTATGTGTAGGATATTGCCTATGTTGAATGAACCATTCATGGTGGTTCATTGCATTGATTAGTCTATTTCATGGAATTTAATGCTCGTAGAGAGTTGAACTCGATACTCATGGTGTCGAGTTATTCTCTAGGTAGTATTCATGCATACATCGTTATGGTGCATGATGACTTAAGGAAATTGCGGAATATATTTGCGATGAATTATTCTAGGACTTTTGATGATGATAGAATAAGTAGAGACTTCATATATTATTTCATATGCATGTTGAGCAATTGAAGACGAAAACCTTAACCAATATTTCTTTATTCCTGATTTCATATTATTTTTCCTTATTCATATTATTCTTTGCTTTTATTTATTTGCTTTACTTTTAATTTGCTTTAAGTTACAAAACAACAACAAACCCCCCCCCTTTTTGGTTACTCAAGGATTCAATTATTATAATAACAAACCATTATCTCCCTGTGAACGAACTTGTTCTTACCTCTATATTATTTTATCATATATTGTGAAGGTTTAGAGCTTAATTATATTTGTGCGGTTTCGACACGCATCAAATTTTGGCGCCGCTGCCGGGGAGGCAATTGCGTTTGTTATTTTGTTTTGGATTCTATTTTGCTATTCATATTCTCATATTTGAGTCTCTTGTTTCAGGTACTTATCTCTGGCACCGAAACGTTGGGAATACGAACGTTGCGGTATCGTTACTCGCAGAGGGACAGTGCTACAAGTGCCCCAGATAGCAGAGATTCCAGACGAACATAATCTGGAGACTGAACAAGAAGTTGAAGTTGAAGTAGAAGAAGTGATGGCTGACAAGTCACTTAGAGAACTTGCTTCTCATAAGCTCGATGAGCAACGTTGGTGTATCCAAACATCATCAAAGTTTGAGATAAAACCAGGGTTGATTAGAGAGCTTCCTAAATTCCACGGACTAGCTACTGAAGATCCATGCAACCATTTGATGGAATTTCACAACATTGTTCGTGCCATGCTGCCCAATGATGATGAAGATGAAGATGGAGCCATACTGAAGGCTTTTCCATTTTCAATACTAGGTTCGGCAAAGGATTGGCTTTACTATTTGTCTCCAGGGAGCATTACGACTTGGAAAGCGATGAAACAACTCTTTTTAGAGAGATATTTTCCCGCTTCCCGAGCCACTCAAATCAAGAGGGACATATCGTCAATCCGTCAAATGTCAGGAGAGACATTGTTCGAGGTCTGGGAACGTTATAAGAGGTTGGTGGCAAGCTGTCCACACCACCAAATGAGTGACACTCAGATTCTGCAAAATTTCTATGAAGGATTGCTTCCTCCAGATCGGAACCTCCTCGATGCTGCAAGTGGAGGAGCTTTTATGAGCAAGACAGAAACAACGGCTAGGGAACTGATTGATAGCATGGCAGCTAACTCTCAGCAATTCTACAACCGTGCTGAAACTTCTGTCAAGAAAGTGAATGAGGTAAGTACATCTTCCGATCTTTATCAGAGAATGGATAATCTAACTGCTATGATGCAACAGGTTGCAGTTGCGGTTCTACCGCAGAATTCAACAAGTCAAGAAGGCAGTGAGCAAGCTAATGCTGTATATCCAAATCAGCAAAGGCCTAGATATGATCCATACTCTAATGCATATAATCCAGGATGGAGAGATCACCCCAATTTCAGCTATGCCAACAAGCAAGCTGAGGTTCAACAGCCCAGCTACAACCGTAACAACGGGTTCCAACAACAATTTCAGCCACCGCAACAACAACAAAACCAAGGTCCCAACATGGAGGATTTGCTGAAGTCATTCATGCAAAGGACTGAGAATGCGGTGAAGGACTTACAAACACAAGTTGGAAGTATAGCGGCCGAGGTGAACCAATTGAAGTCACAGAATAGTGGGAAACTCCCTTCTCAGCCTATCATTAATCCTAAGGATACGGCTAATGCAGTGACATTGAGAAGTGGTACACAAACTGTGCAACCGGAAGACAAGAACAACAACGTTGTGGGTTCAAGTTCAGCTGAACCTGACAAAGAATCGGAGAGTCTTCCTAAGACTGATGAGGTACCTAATAATGCTTCCAAAACTCCTGTTTCTACTTATGTTCCTCCTTTGCCTTTTCCTCGCAGGTTTACTACTTCCAAAAAGGCGGAATTCGAGAAACAGATTTTGGAGATAATCAAGAAGATTCATGTGGGAATCCCATTCACAGATGCTGTCAAGTTGATCCCTAAGTTTGCCAAAGTGGTCAAGGACCTTTGTACTAACAGGAAAAAGCTCACCGGTAATGAGGTAATGAGTGTGGGGGAGAATGCCTCTGCTGTCTTGCAAAGGAAACTCCCACTCAAATGCAAGGATCCCGGTAGTTTTGATATTCCTATTGTAATTGGTAATACTAGGATTAGCAAAGCAATGCTAGATTTAGGAGCATCAGTGAGTGTTATGCCTGCATCTGTTTATGAGTCTCTCAATTTAGGTCCTCTTAAGGAAACTGGTGTTGTTTTACAATTGGCTGACCGTTCTAATGTCTACCCTAAGGGTGTTGTTGAGGATGTTCTTGTGCAGGTTAACCAATTGGTATTCCCAGTGGACTTTTGTGTGTTGGAGATGAATGATGGATCCTCGGATTCGTCAATTCCTTTGTTATTGGGACGTCCCTTCATGAAGACGGCGAAAACCATCATTGATGTGGGGAATGGAACATTGACGATGGAATTCGACAAAGAGAAAATACACTTCAATATTTTTGATACAATGAGATATCCTAGTGATGTGCATTCTTGTTTTTCTCTTGATGTGATTGATGATTTGGCTCAAAAGATGTTTGAGTTGAATGGTTCCGATACTTTAGAAACTGTGCTTACAAAAAAAATTGATAGTTCTTTAGAATGTGGTGATGAGATTGAAGAGACCACTGTTTCTCTCAATACATTACCACAAAAATCAGCAGTTGAGACTTTGTGTTATATTGCTTTACCACCACCTGATAAGAAAATTTTGCCATCTGTTTTGCAGGCTCCTAAACTAGAACTGAAACCTCTTCCGGATCACTTAAAATATTTATATTTGGGTGAGAACGAAGAGTTGCCAGTGATAGTAGCTAAGGAACTAACTGATTTGCAAGAGCAAAAGCTTCTTAGGGTGTTGAGGGATCACAAGGCAGCCATTGGATGGACGATTGCTGATATCAAGGGAATAAGCCCTTCTATGTGTATGCACAGGATACTTCTTGAGGATGGAGCAAAACCAACTAGGGAAGCTCAACGCCGTTTGAACCCTCCTATGATGGATGTAGTCAAGAAGGAGATAATCAAACTATTAGATGTGGGAGTCATTTACCCCATATCCGATAGTAAGTGGGTGAGCCCGGTTCAAGTTGTACCAAAGAAGTCAGGTGTCACAGTGGTGCAGAATGATGAGAATGAACTTGTCCCAACTCGTGTTCAAACGGGTTGGAGGGTTTGTATTGATTATCGAAAACTTAATGCTACCACTAGAAAAGATCACTTTCCTTTGCCTTTTATTGATCAAATGTTAGAACGTTTGGCTGGACACTCACACTATTGTTTTCTTGATGGTTATTCAGGTTACAATCAGATTGTGATTGCACCGGAGGATCAAGAGAAAACAACATTTACTTGCCCGTTCGGAACATTTGCTTATCGAAGGATGCCTTTTGGTTTGTGCAACGCTCCGGCTACCTTCCAAAGGTGTATGGTTAGTATATTTTCAGATTATGTAGAACGCATGATAGAAGTTTTTATGGATGATTTCAGTGTATATGGTGATTCCTTTGAACATTGCTTGGACAATCTTACAAAAATTCTTGATAGATGCGTTGAAACAAATCTTGTGCTTAATTGGGAGAAGTGCCATTTTATGGTAACTCATGGCATTGTTTTAGGCCATATTATATCTTCTAAGGGACTAGAAGTTGATAAATCTAAGATTGATCTTATTCGTGCCTTAACCCCTCCCACTACCGTGAGGGAGGTTCGTTCTTTTCTTGGTCACGCAGGATTTTATCGTAGGTTCATCAAGGACTTTTCCAAAATTTCATCACCATTGTGCAAATTGTTGCAAAAGGATGTGGCATTCAACTTTGATGAGAAGTGTTTGGAGGCATTCAATCGTTTGAAAGAACTTTTGATTACAGCCCCAGTTCTTCGTCCACCAGATTGGAGCAAACCATTTGAACTTATGTGTGATGCTAGTGATTATGCTGTTGGTGCGGTATTGGGACAGCGTATTGAGGGAGTACCTCATGCCATTTATTATGCTTCGAGAACACTTAATGATGCCCAAATCAATTACACCACTACTGAAAAAGAGTTCTTAGCCATTGTATTTGCTTTGGAGAAGTTTCGTTCTTATTTGATTGCCACTAAAGTTGTTGTGTTTTCTGATCACGCAGCTCTTAGGTACCTACTTGCAAAGAAAGAAGCGAAACCAAGGCTGATTCGTTGGATACTACTCTTACAAGAGTTTGATCTTGCAATAAAGGATAAGAAAGGCATTGAGAACACGGTTGCTGACCACTTGAGTCGTCTTACTGTAGACGAAGAAGCTATCCCGTTGCGTGAAAGCTTCCCGGATGAGCAACTATTCTTACTTGGAAGTTCAGAACCATGGTACACTGATATTGTGAATTATTTGGTTTCCAAACAAATCCCCAAAGAATTGTCTCGTGCTGAGAGAGACAAGTTGAAGAATATAGCAAATCAATATATTTGGGATGATCCATATTTGTGGAAACATTGTAAGGACCAAACGATACGAAGGTGCGTGCCTGATTCTGAATTTCAGTCTATTCTTTCTTTTTGCCATTCTTATGCATGTGGAGGACATTTTGGGTCCAAAAGAACCGCACTCAAGGTTCTTGAGAGTGGATTCTATTGGCCCACCTTATTCAAAGATGCTTATGCATTTTGTGCGACTTGTGATAGATGTCAAAGAACGGGCAATCTAGGTGCTCGAAATCAAATGCCACAAACATATATTCAATTCGTTGAAGTGTTTGATGTTTGGGGCATTGATTTTATGGGTCCTTTTGTCAATTCTTTCGGCAATTTTTATATTCTCCTTGCTGTGGATTATGTCTCGAAATGGGTGGAAGCTATAGCCACCCGTACTAATGATTCAAAAGTGGTTTCAGATTTTGTTAGAGAGTACATTTTTGCAAGGTTTGGAACCCCAAGAGCCATAATTAGTGATGGAGGAACACACTTTAGAAACAGTCTTTTCCAAGGATTGTTGAAAAAGTATAATGTCACTCACAAGATTGCCACTCCGTATCATCCACAAACAAACGGGCAAGCCGAAGTGTCGAATAGAGAGGTGAAGTCCATTCTTGAGAAAACGGTTAACACCACAAGAAAAGATTGGAGTTCTCGTCTTAATGATGCTTTGTGGGCTTATCGGACTGCATATAAGACACCCATTGGGATGTCTCCATATAGGATTGTGTATGGAAAACCGTGTCATCTACCTGTTGAGATCGAGCACAAGGCTTTTTGGGCTATCAAGCAATGCAACATGGAGATGGATGGTGCAGGGAAACAAAGGAAACTCCAACTTAGTGAGCTGGATGAGATTCGTAATGAAGCTTATGAAAGTGCACGAATTTACAAGGAGAAGACAAAGACCTTTCACGATAAGATGATTTCTCGAAAACACTTTAGTGTTGGACAGAAAGTTCTTTTGTTTAATTCTCGTCTTTCTTTATTTCCTGGTAAATTACGTTCTCGTTGGATTGGTCCTTTTGTTGTGCTTCACGTTTTTCCTTATGGTGCAGTGAACATTAAGAGTGTGGAAACGGGACAAGAGATGAAAGTGAATGGGCATCGATTGAAACCATATTATGAGTCATTCACACCCGAAGTTGTGGAAGAGATCAATCTCGTTGATGATATCCCTCTGGAGGAATCATAGAGACATTACGTCAGGCTGATGACGATAAAACAAGCGCTACATGGGAGGCAACCCATTTGTTTGTATCTAATTTTGCTGTTTTGTTTGTTCTTTTCGCAGAGAGACGAAGAAGGTGCTTAATGGGAGTCAACCCATTCAATGTTGCTTTGTGGGAGTCAACCCACCGGATGTTTCCCGTATTTGAATTCCATTGGACGAGTCAATCTACATTGAGGACAATGTAGAGTTCAAGTGTGGGGGAGGTAAGTCCATATTTCTCACTCTCTCAAAAGGCGGAAAACAGAACAAGCCAAAAAAAAAAAAAAAAAAGTGGAAATTGATTTTTGGGCAGTTGGTTATTCCCAACCTCGACCGGCCGCTAAGGGGCAGACTTTATCTCTACAAAAGTCAGACGCAGAACATCTATCTTTCAGATTTGTTTCTATGTGGAGCTTAGAATAAAATGAGAACCAGAGCAAAGCGGGTGACCAAAGGAGTGGATTGAGTTGTGAATCAAGAGAATTGGAAGGTCTATCAGCAAATGGAGCACTTTGGTGGTGTCATCTCAGCTGTAGGAAGTTGTTGTTGGTTTCTGTTGAAGACTTAGAGATGGGTGAAGATGAGCAGAGAAGAAATTGAAGAAATTGAGGGTGAAATTGTGAATGTACAACAATCCTGTCTTATGGGTTGTGACTAATTTCTGTTCTAAGTGGTGGATTGAGCTGAATTTGACCTGTTGGTGATGAATTTGAAGAAATTTAGGGCTGTAATAGTGAAATTGGGGATGGAAGGATTGTGGTTTGCAGGTTGATGGTGCTATGGTGGTTTGCTATGTTTGCAGTTAGCTGTGTTCTGGTGGTGAAGGAAGTGGTGATGTTGGTTGCAGGGCAGAGTTTAGGAGATCTGTGGAGGTGCAGTTCTGGTTGTGAAGCTGATTTGCTGCTGCTGTGATGTGAATGGTGCAGGTCATGAGAGTGCAGCTGGAGATGGCAGTGGTAGTCTGCAGGTTGTGGTAGCAGATGAGAAGTGTTGCAGGATGGTGGTCTGTGAAGTGGAGAATTGATGGTGGAGCTGACATGGGTGTTGTGCTGCTGTTGCCATGACAGTGTTGATGAAGACTTGTTGGCATGGTGGTGTAGTGTGACTCTGCTGGTGATGGTGTTGCTGTGGCTTGGAGGTGTTTGCAGTGCAAGCAATGGTGACTAGGGAGTGAAGAGTTGATGTGTGTGTGGATGTGACAATGGAGCTGGCTATGGTCATGGTGGTCTAAGGTGGTGGTTGAGTAGTTTTGATGAGATAGCTGCAGAGAAATGGAGCAGTAGGCTATGGTGTGTTGGTGTTTGCAGTTGGAAGTGGTCATGGTAGTCCTGGTGAGGGAGGAAGCTGTGAGTGCAGTTGGCTGTGGTGTGTGCTATGCTGTTGTCAAGAGAGTTTGGGAAGGAATGGAGAGAAAGTTTTGTGTGATGCTGCTGGCACACTTGAAGATTAATGGGCTCAAGGAGTTGCAGTTGGGTTTGTGCATATTTCAGCTGGGCCTGTGAGAAGAGTTTATGTTTCATTAAAAAAAAAAAAAAAAAAAAAAAAAAAAAAAAAAAAAAAA
>JAJJMA010092924.1:0-10824 GCA_023529015.1 Papaver nudicaule
AAGGGGAGCAAGAGAGTTGGTGGTGCAACTAGCATTTGAAACATTTAGAAGAAGGTTGACTTCTGAGCTGTAATCCTTACTGGGAGCAGAAATGATAAACTTCTTGGCTGCACCCTGGATCATCAACCAAAACAACCAATTAGAACAAGCAAATTCTGCAAAAGCAGAATGGAAACAGAAACCTATGTAGAGTAATTATGACAAGACAAGCCAGAACTCACTATTTTACAAAGAGGCTTCCCATCCCGGTCACCACCGAATCTTGGTTTCTGGCCTACTTCAAAATGCCTAAACAAACACAAACAAAATTCCAACATCAAAAACCTAAATCACAAACAAACAGACCACAAACTCTCAATAAACATAACTAATCCCAACATAAGTAGTACACAAACCTAGAAGAGAAAATCCTTCTTGAGATTAAACGAGAAGCCATCTTTAACCTACAGGAGAAAGAAAAGATTTATTTTAGTTTATCAACAGCAGCAGCATCTCAAATCTTAAATCATTTCTAGTAAATTTTCAATCATTTCTAGTAAATTTTCAATCATTTCTAGTAAGCAGAATGATTGAAAACCAAACCTAACCTTAATAAAGCCGATTTACGAAAAAAGACATTGTTTCTGGACTAAAATTCCAGCTGAAATACAACCTGAACTGTCAGCCAAATCTCCATCTAAATCATACCCAAACTCTCCTCTACCAAGCATCTCAGTTCCATCTTCTCGCAGCACTTGTACTCTCCATTTCCTGCTCCAAATCCACAGCACAAGTACACAGCCTAAGACAGTACAACATCCACACAAGCTTGACAGAAATCTGCAGGAACTGTGTAAATCCATCTCTAAAGCTAAGCCTGGAACTCAACCCATGTCGTTGCCATACTCTAAATCCAGCTGAACCCATCATTCTTCAACATTTGAATCATCTAAAACCACTTATTCTTGATGCTTCCTACATGAGCTTCTCCAAGACCAGCCCCAAGTTCTATTCATCTACACACAACAAACAACAAAATAAGTTATCATGGGACCTTCCTTGTGAACCTGGAAAAGAGATACATAAAAATCAAAATTTTAAATGAGATCTCACATAATTAAACAACACCAGCACCAAAATTCTTACTTGTTTTCATGCGAGGTAGACATTTACACAGCTTGGAATCTATCCAATCTTCTCTTTCTTCTCAACAGAAATCTACATAACATAAATTAAGTAGGTAACTTCAATTAGCCCAAACCAGATACTTTAAATATACACTCAAGAAATATACTCAGCTTCGAAAGAAATGTAGATCTGAAAAAAAAATCAGGAAAAAAATCAGGAAAATCTACAATTAGACGGAAGAAGTAGAAGAAATATATTGATTGAAGCAACGAGATACATGAACACAGACCCTAATAATGTTTGTCACGAAGTTGTTGAAGTTGTTCACCAAAACCGCTTTCCACCACCAGTCAAACTGAAAAAACATCAACTTATCAGAAAACCCTAAAACCTAAAATGAAGAAGCAAAAACAAAATTAAATAGAACCCATATGTAGAGTCTATCCATTATAGCAAACTCACCTTAATAACCCTGGATTTCTTCATGCCGATTGAGTTGAGATGAACCTCCCAACTATAGATACATCCTTTTCAAAAAGAAAAACCAAAACCTAACTTTTTAAAAGAGATGAAACATACTTCTCTTCGATTATCTGCAGCAGAGACAAAGAACACAGTCAAAGACCACTTCTCTTCTCTTCGATCTGATCTTCTCAGATTTGATGAACCCTAACAACCACTTCTTTTCGCAGCAGAGCAAAATAAGAAAACGAGAAGAAGTGAATGAAAATATGGCAAAGGACTTAGATCGATGGATGGTTATAAGAGTTATCCATGGCACACGCATTTCACACACTTCAAAACTAGGGTGGAAAACGATTCTAGGCATAGCTATTTTGGGCATAAAAATCCTAAAAAGTGTGGGGAGGTGTTGATAGCCGCATGCTTACTTCACACGCTTAAACCCCAATTGTTGCCAAGTAGCAACATTAGACCAACAGTTGCGTAGCTAGCAACATCACCCTCCCCGTTGCTAAAATTTAGCAACATACCAAATACAGTTGCGACATCGCAACTGTTACATTGCCGTTGCTAATTTTTGTTGCATTCTGCCATATATGGTGTAGTGTTCGATTCGGGTCACACAAAGAAAACTTCGCACCACCATCGTCGACGGACAGCATCTCGTTCTGCTGCAAAGCAGTCAATTTGTCAGGCTCTAAACAGAGGCAGATATCCATACCTATTGCGTAGCTGAGGCAGGAAGTGTTTATCACCTGACTAATTCCCCCTTCCCAGCAGAAGCTGACCCCGAAGATCTTTTCCTCTTCTTATTCGAATCATCGCTATGCTCTGAAGCCTCTCGGTTCTTCAACTTCCCTTGCTCCATTTTCTGAAAAAACAAGAAGGCACATGAACGAAATGATTCAAAAAATGATTAACGAAAAAACAACTCCACCTTACCCTCATCTTGACAAGAGCAATCTTTTCCTGAGACTTCTTACGCTCCGCTTCGGAGAAGTAAATTCTGTAGAAATCAACAACAGGAAAATTATGCCCATCCTCAAACTTCGTACGCTCGACTCTCCCCTCGTCATCTTCGTAACCATAGAGGACGGGACCCTCGATGAGCACGGGTTTTGAAAACCACACCTCGTCGCTAGAATGACGAAGAGGCGTGTTCGTCTTGGACCCAGAAAGATCTACGTCACCAAGAGCATGAGAAGAGTCGGCCACTTTACCTAAGCTCACACTCCAGGGAGCTTTCTCCTTGAGCAAAGCTTTTTCTACCTTGTAGTACTTGAAAAAATTTCCGGCAGTCCAGAAATCTGGAGAACGTTTAAGCTCCTCGGGAAGTTCCTTATAATAATGCGACTTGCCCTCCGAGCGAGCAACCCATTCGCTGATAACCCGGATAGAATTTCCATTCAATTGCATCACACCACAAGGAGGGGCGATTTTGGAATAAATCTCATAAAAAAGGGGATTGGACGGATTGTATAACGGAATAGGAAGACCGGCACCAAGTTGTTCACCGGAAACAATCAACCTTCTATTGCTACACTTTTGAGCAGAAAGCAGTTCAGGAGACAGAATTTCCCTATCCAAGCTTCGATAAGGAAAAAGAGCTTGGTTAAACCCATAAATTCGCGCCCTCTCTTCCCAACTGATTTACTGAGGATCCACCATTTTCTGAGGCAACACCTTACCAGAAGAAGTACTTTCAGAAGCCTGAAATAAAAGAAAAGTTAAAAGGAATGGCAAACAAAGACCAAACAAAAAGGCGGGGGACAAACCTCAAAAGCTTACCATGACCAAAGAAAGAATACATTAGAGAAAGGTTCCAACAGTCAGGCGTCTCGGAAAGCGATGAAAAAGAGGGAAGAAAAGGCAAGAGAAAGCGAATTTAAATAAGAAAAGGACGGAACCAGTGTAGTAGGTAGCCGGTGAAAGAAAGGCGGGGGTTTCGAAAAGCACTTAAGATTACGTGTGTCAGTTAAAGAAACCGAAAGGGGGACACGTGTCGAAGAAGACGAGGCGCCAAGGGTTTTCTTCTCCAAACATCCTCGATCTTCGGACAAGAAAAGAGGCAAACTGTGGAGGGTAAAACCCCTCGGGACACGTGTCAGAGATCCAAGAAGCAAGATCGCGCCAGAAGAAGTATTAGCGAAGCCTCGGGACCAAACCAAAGAAAGGTGAGACCGAGGACACCGAGAGAAGAATCAGAAGAAAGGGATTCGGACTCTGACCCAAAGGACCGAAGCCCCAGAGCCATCTTCGGAGTACTACCGAAGGAACCACCTTACTCGACAAGGACTGATACCACCACGATTGAGTCCCTTGTCTTATTAGCTGTAAACCACACAAGCTCGGCCTATATAAAGCGAGCTTGGAGAACATTGTAAGGGTTGGAATTTTTGGGTGTAACCTAAGCGGCAAGAGAGGGATTAGGTCTGTATCTCCTCGAGCTCCTTAGGATCATAATCCATGTAGTTGCAACACTGAAATACAAATCATCATACGTTTAGTCTTCTGGTTAATGTCTTAATTTTTACATATCTTTGGTATTGTTCTTGAGGTCTTTGTACCTTGAATCATATTTGAATGATTGTATGTGTGAGTGAGATCTGAGGGCTATAGAACATCATGTACCTATGCAGATTTTCTACTCATACACAGTGCTTGGTCTTTGACAATAAGCAATGCCATAACTTTGCAAGCCTCTTCAATATTATTTTGTGTGACACTACGAGTAATATGTTTCATGGCTTTATGGAGAAAGAACTTGAACGTGAATTCCGAGTTCGTGTATGTGTGGTATTTATAATATCTCAAAGTGAGATAATAAGGGCAAGGCACTTATAAAGGAAGGCGGTTCTGAAACGTATATCTTCACGTTCTGGATTATTCCGGAAGAAAGACTTCTTCCTTACGTTCCTGAACGGATTGGGCAATCCTCAAGAGTTTTTTAAAGTGTCACAAAGAGGTCCAATAAGATTGGATATGCGTGCCCATATTGAAAGAATTAATGTATACCCAGTGTATCTAACAATAGTTTCTCATTTAATTCCTTAGTATTTTCCAAGAAGAGTTTTTAAGTTTATATATCAACATTATGAAGGATTTTCATATAACTCTTGACTTTGTCTCGAGGTCATCCTCATGGATCCTGGTCTCGACTCTTGCCTTAGGAGCCAGAGGCAGGGAGGTTGCTTTGAGATAGCTGACGAGTTGTTGATACTCACATCAAGTCATTACATTTGGACCTTTTTAAATATGGATTTGATAGCACCTTTTGATGTATAGGCTCTCTGAAATTTAGGAGACACAGATAGGTGCTCATAAGATGTTTGTGACAACCTCTTTGGGAATTTTTACAGTCCTTGAGACAGTTCGTCTCTTAATAAATATTTTTTATTGGAGCAAGCTCAACATGTGATAACATCTTATGAATGGCATTTTTAGTAATTTTCTACAAGAATTATTGTATGTAATACCAAAGTCCCACTTTTATTAATCAATAAGGCACAACAAAGACTGTGAGACGATTTTAATTCTTGAAGATAACCTTAATTGTATAATTATGTTCCAAACCAAAGGCTTTTTTAATAAGATACTGAGTGAGAATTCTCACAAATTGTTTCAGTAAAATAATAAGAACTATTTTATTGATCATCACTAGAATGTAATTTGAAGCATACATGGGTTTCTTTAATGCAGATAGATGATGATCCTGGATGCAGTCCCATGTTTTCGTTTTATTGTACCCAAAGAATTGCCTTTATTTTCACCAAACATAGTGGGTACTTCTTTGTGGTGAGAAGGCACAACACAATTATATTGTGTTAGTTCACCAAAAATAGAGCATGACTCTCTTAATTTCCCTTTTTCCTTTATTAAGACATCAACTTTGTATTTACAAGAGTTGTTATGAGCTTGTTGAGGATAGTTTCATATGCCTGTATCAAAGAAGAGGCATTAAGGGAAGTTGTAGGACAATCTTTTTCAAGACTAGTCTTGAGAGTGTCACAGACAATGTCTATTTTTTCTGGACTATCTTCTTTGTGAAAATTTTCAACAGTAGGGCATCGAGCATTGACATTGAGATTTATACAACCCATTATAGTTGTAGATACACTCTTTTGTGTGAGAAGCATGAGCATCCTCCTTTCCCACTTGTGTATTGTGCACCTACGTGAAGTATGACCAACATCATTACAATAATAACACCGTTTAGTCCAGTCAATCTTTTTGGATTTCAAAGACAAAGTTTGTCAGTCTGAAGATCCTTTTATCATGGTGATTTTATTCATGATTCACGAAAGCATCAAACAGAGACAGTTACGTCTTACAAGGTGTTTGCCTGCTCTGATACCAAATGAAAAGGAGGGGATACCGAGATATACCACCAACTTTTGAATTCGTGAATCTAGTTGATTATGGTTGTTTGAACGATCTCACAAATCAATATTCAAACAACAACCTGAGTATAGTTCAGAGAACCGAACCCTAACAAGAACGTAGTTCTCATAGATCTCAAGAGAGATGGATTCACTAAGGTTATGAATCAACAAACTTGCAATAACTTCAATTATATAAATCAAAGACAACATAATGCGGAAGGGAAAAGTAATGCACGACACCAGAATTTTGTTGACGAGGAAACTGCAAACCAGCAGAAAATTCCCGGGACCTCGTCCAGATGTGAACATCCTCAGTTTAACGGAATACAGACGCTAGCATACTTTCAGACTTCAGACTGGAATGTATCGAGACTGAATTAACCCTACAAGCAATTGAGCTACCAATGTGCTCTTACGTCTCTTGGCTCCTGCAGAAACCTACGTACTTGATTCCCCTAGCTGACGTCCTTTACAGGCCTAGGAGTTGCTCCACTTCCCTTCGTGAAGACTAGCGCTACCCTGCCTCTAACAGGACGCCTAAGAGTATCCAAGTAATTAAACAAGAAAACGATTGCAATTTCCTTTAGACTTAAAGTCGAGATTAATGGAAATCTGTTTTACTGAATAGGGCTTATTGATCTAGCCTAAACAGTATTACCTCCTAACGCTTGACGAACTTAGTATGAAACCTAGTTCGTGAATTGCGTTACGGAACTTCTAGGGTTTATGATACAAGATCTACCTTACGAAGTTTCTATCAAATCTTGGTCGTGATAAGATTGAAAGAATTCAATCGACCCAAGATACAGGATCAGGAATTTAACTTCCGACCTGTGCTTCACGATCCTCAAGTGAAGTCTTTCAATAGTCGTAGTCCAAAAGGACTTCGAGATGACGACCAACCTTTATGCAAGGATACACAGATGTGTAGAGGATTTAGATTGTATCTTGCAGAAGGTCATCTATTTATAATGATCACCAAGGGAGGCTTTGCTTAAAAGTTAAGCAACCTTGAGTAGGGCTCAAGCAAGTTCCGGAACTAAAAAGTCCATAGCTTGAATACCCATTCTCAATATTCTTCTAACTTTGGACTAGGCCAATAGTTAAAGAAGACTCAACCTTGTTTGAAGGTTTGCAACTTCTGGTCCAAAACATGTTTGAACATTGCGTGGATTAAGTAGTTGAATTCCATGGGCTAAGTAATGACAAGTCCAAGAACTAATCATTCCAGAACCGAAAACTCCGTAATATGAAAGTTGGGAGTTTTCCATGGCTTATGTGTACGCGTTCACAGAGCTGTCATTCACATGCATAAGGTCACGCTCGGCTACACATGCTTATATACGAACAAAACATAACTTTGATACTGGACTCGCCAGTCATAATCCGTTGCTAAACACACATAAATGTACATAGCATACACATATACAACACGCAAAAAAAAAAAAAAAAAAATAGTTCGGCGCCGGCCATCTGCCAGGTCATCTTTATAAAAAAAAAAAAAAAAATTAGGACCGGCGTCGGCAACCTGCCTGGCAGCCAGCGCTGCCAGTTCGCGTTTTATTCAAAAAAGAAAAAAAGAAAAAACAAATCCGACGCCAGCCGGCGCCGACGGTCCGACTGCCTCCGGCGGAACCCCCTAAGGTTCTTCCCTTTTTCCGAAATTTGCAAAAAAAAAAAAAAAGTGTCCTTTATCTGCGGGAACCGTCCACGTGGATTTTCTGCGGGAATTTCACACGGGTTAAACATCTGACTCATTTATCTCTTAGTTGGACTTGTGCTTATCAGAATATCTTTTGTGGTCCATCTAACGAATCTCAATGAGTCAATAAGATAAAGATTATCTCTGGTCTGTTGGATATCTATCTTGAAGTGTTTTTGAGCTAACAAAACACTTGGCAGATAAATGATAACAGATTTCCAATTGAGATATATCTAGGGTTTCTTTGTGTGCATGCCAAGTAACGGGTTCGTTTACACGGGCACTTGCTAACTTGTAGGTTAAGAAACTAGTTGCTTTATTCCTAAGCAACCTATCTTATTGAGTGCTATAAATAGAGGGTTAAAGAACGAAAACCACAAGCATCAAGCATACGTGAAGTTTCTCTGTGGAATTGATCGTAAACTCTTGCACTTCGGTGTAAGCTTGTTGTGGTATAGTCATCCTCTATTAGGTAGCAGTTCCTCTGTGGGATTTACCTAACGACTATAAAGACTTCTCTTGAGAGTTGGGAAGTACATGTAGGTGATAACGTTCCTTTGTGGTTGTTAGGCCCCTTCCTATGCAAGGGGTCTTTTTTTGTGATTTGCCTGGCCACGTGGCCAGGCAAAACGTGTTTCCCGCTATGGTAAAGTGGAACAATCTAACGGTCGAGAGACATAATCTCGACGTCGAGAGTCTTTCTCCCGACAGAGAATCTCTATCTCGACCGTTAGACACAGAGTCTAACGGTATTGTTTCTCTCTAACGGTAAATTTTTTTTCGAGTATAAATTGACGAGTTTCACACTCAAAAAATCACACCAAAAACTTACTCTCTTCCCTTCCTTCATACCAAAAATGAAGATGTCATCTTTTCCTGAGACTAGTTTTAACAAATTCCGTGTTCGTAGGGCAATAGCAGTACGAGAGGTAGCGAAAAAACTTGATTTCACTGAAGTTTTACGTGAAGCAGCAAACAAACTTGTTACCAGTGGAGCTACGCTAACAAAAGCAGTTGACAAAATCTGTAAAAGTTATAAGAAGATAGAGCACAGTAAAAGTCTTAGAAGTGTGAAGATTTTGGAAATTAATGAGGCGAAGAAATTTGCACCAAAGAGGAGGCACTTCCAAGCGAGAGTTCCAAACGTTCTAGGCAACGAAAAATTGAAAGCAAAAAAGTCTACTAAAGAGCGCATTGTCAGCAACATTCGTCACATGAAGTTAACGAACAAGAAGCAACCAACAATCAACCGCGACTTTGTTTAACGGAAGTCACACGAAGTTAACGAACAAGAAGCAACAATCAACCAGGACTAATATTAAGTAAATAAACTGGACATTATTAACGATAGTATTAACGGGATAATATTAATGACAATATATGATGAAATTGATTCACGACAGTATGTAATGAAAGTATTAACGAAAGATTTAGACAAAATATTTAACGACAGTATGTAATGAAAGTATTAACGAAAGATTTAAAGAAAATATATTTAATGCAGACTCGTTTCCATTTTGCATCAGTCATAATTTTAGTACATTCACAAATAAAAATGCTCCTTCCTATGGAGAGAGGCAAACTAATCTTATTTAATCTTATAAGTTGATTTTCCTTTACCCTAGGAAAGAGCATGATTTTTTACACAGATGTTCTTTCCTATGGGGAGTTGTATCCAGGTTGTCTGATAACAGATCGGTTTGGCCTAACACAGTCCTTTATTTTGGTAAAGTCGAAGCAAACCACACTCGTTCGACTTTTACCAAAAATAAAAGACTGTGTTAGGTCTAACGAAGTTAACGAACAAGAACCAAACTACACTCGGACCCCATATGAAAGAGCCTTATTTCTCAAGCCACACATATGGAAGAGCCTTATTTCTCAAGACACATAACGATTAATAAGAAAACACTTGAGGAGACGATAATGTTGTTCGTACTTGAATTTCTTTCCTTTACGTCGATGCCATTGCTTCAAAGTCCTCGCCAAATTTTCATCATCAGTATCTTCCGGAAAATGACCTTTGATCAATCTCCCTAAGTGCATAAATTCATGGACTCTTTGGTGTATTTTTCTCCAACGTGACCACAAAGTATCCAGATCACGCGCAACTTTGGAATGACGTCTATCTAATTTGAATTCTGCAGTGACAGTAGTCCACAATTGTGGCTAATTTACCTTAACACGATTGTGTTTTATATCGTCCGGGGTTGGATAAAAAAGCATATAGTTTGTACAAAGAGATAAATCTTCATTTCACGTAAACTTAGGACGAGGTTTAGGTGCATCTGGTAATGAATCTAGAGGATTTGCGGGTTTTTTGGGTGCAGGTTCTTTTTTAGTCTTAGATGATGAAGAAGCTGAAGTTGTGGAAGATTTGCATCGCTTAACTACTGGGTTACCATAGTGTCCAGGAGGAGTAGGATACAGTCTTTTAAATGGAGGAGGAGTGAATAAAGGGGGAGGTTTAGATGAAGGTTCAGTGTAGTAGTAGTTATGGACTAACTTCCCAGTAATGCTCCGAAACTTCGGAGATGTTGGAGGAGTATCGAGTAAAAAAAAGTTTGGAGGAGAAGACGGTGGAGGAGTACCGAGTAAAACAAAGTTTGGGGGAGAAGATGGTGGAGGAGATGATGGTGTAGAAGAAGAAGGTGTATCATTTCGTCGTCTTAAAGGATTTGACATTGTGGGAAAAATTACGTGGGTCAAATTTTCGCCGTTACCTTGGTCACTAATTGAAATATTAAATTATTCTGGTGGATCGTAAGGAGTATTTTCTGGGTTGAATTGGGGAAATCTATCCTTCAGAAATTGATAGCTCCCATCAAGTGTAAATGGTTTCCTGTATCTTTGAAGATAGAATCGCCTTCCGAGTTCCTCCTGAAAAAGGAGGGGTACAGAAATACAACCAACTTTTCGTTTTGGCTCGTGAGTCTTATGGTTTAAGTTTGGACGATCTCAAAAATCAATATCCAAACCTAGATAACCGGAGTTGTGATCTTGGGGATCAACTCGACAAAGTTGGGACTTTGGAGTTGAACTCTACGGTTATTGAATAATGTACTACTTGGTGCTTTAATTATATAATCAGAGATATAATGCGGAAAGTAAAAGCACACAAGAGACCAGAGATTTTTTTTAACGAGGAAACTGCCTTGCAGAAAAACCTCG
>JAJJMA010092938.1:0-20841 GCA_023529015.1 Papaver nudicaule
AAAAAAAAACATCAACGATCCAAGTGTCACAAAATATCCAACGGCTCGAGATTTTAAAAAATATATGTAGGCAAGGTGTAAGAAAATATGTGTAATTATCGACCAATCAGACGTAGCTATTCCGTCACACCCCCAACACAAAACAAGGTTAAATACCATAGAGAAGAGGGTGAACACTACCTAGGGACGTGCATCTTGAGATGAAATTATGCTCCTCGAGATCCGCCTAAATTCAACGGCCACGAAATGTAAGGAGACAAGGAATGTCTAAGCCAATAGAAATCCATGGTTATGTTCACCAGTCAATAGGAATGTAGGTTAAAACAACTTTCAATGTGGATTGAGAGATGTTATTGAGTGTTTAGGTAGTTGATTGTTGTTCCCTGTTGTTCTGGTTTCTTGGTTGTTACGCATTCCACCCCATTGATCCTATTCAAATTCTGAGCTTAATGTTTGCAAGTTGTTTGTTTAAATGTCCCTGTGGGAATTTCTTAGCGCCTTCATTATGAATTTGATGGCATGGAATTGTCAGGGAGCTGCTACGGCTCTAACCAAAATTAGGCAACATGTCAACACACATAAGCCAGACATTCTGTTTCTTTCTGAAACCATTTCTGGTGAGCGTTTCATGCTCAGACTTAGACCACTACTGAGGTTTCATAACGCATTTGTGGTTCCTTGCATTGGCCGTAGTGGAGGACTTTGTCTATTTTGGAGTAACAACCTCACAATTACAGTGCTGGCGCACAACCAGAGTGTGATCCATGCAAAAGTACTACCACTTTCTCAGCAGGATCCATGGTTCTTTACGGGCGTTTATGCCCCACCACAACAAGCTGCAAAATGGGATTTCTGGAGAAATTTTCATACCTTAGTACCGGAACCAGATCTGCCTTGGGTTCTATTGGGAGATTTTAATGAGATCATATCGCAGGGGGAGAAAAAGGGTGGTAGGCCTTTCTCTTCGAGTCAAGCTGGCAGTTTCCTTCGATTCATTGATGAGTTCGGGTTGCTTGATTTGGGATTTAAGGGTATTCCCTACGCATGGTCCAAAAGACAACAAGGATGCGAAGCCATTTTTGAACGCCTGGATAGGGGCCTCTCCAACAGTCTTTGGCTCAATAAAAATCCACATGCTCTTATCACCTATTTATCAAGAGTGGCTTCAGATCATGCACCATTACTACTTGAGGAGAAAGCCATCCTGAAACCAAGGAGACATAGATTCAGGATAGAATACCTTTGGTTTCTTCACCTTCAACTATCGACTGTGGTTTCTACTGCTTGGTGTCAAGATCAAAACCAAGATCCAGGGCTTGAAATTATCCTCAAATCTCAGCACACAGCGACGACTCTACTTGCTTGGGATAGAGCAACATTTGGTTATCTCCCCTCACTTATTAAGGGTGTTGAAATCCAGATACAGAAAGCGCAACAGACATGTGTTTTTCTACAAGGTGAGGATTTGTTCTATTGGCTTCAAAAGGAAGAAGAGTTCAGAAATACCTATACTTTTCTTTCCCAATGGTACGCTGAGTTTTGGAGACAACGGTCGAGAATTCAGTGGCTTCAAGAGGGAGATTTAAACACAACTTTTTTCCACACAAAGGCTACAATTCATCGAAGCACTAATTACATTAGAGCTCTCCAATCAGACCGGGTTCTTGGATACGGGACCCTGAAGGGGTTGCAAAGTTGCTGGAAGATCATTTCCAAGCCCAGTACAGTGCTCCAGCTACCATAATCGATGATTTCTTATTTGATTGTGTTAGGAATCGTATTTCCTCGGGCCAAGCTAATAGACTGCTGAGACAGGTTACTGAGCAAGAAATAAAGGAGGTAGTTTTCTCGATTGGCACAGACAAAACTCCTGGGCTTTATGGGTATACAAGTAAGTTCTATAAATCCTTTTGGGATACCACTTCTCCACAGATTATAGCTTTTGTCTCCTATTTCTTTGAGCACAACCAGTTACACCCAGACATCAACAAAACAAATATTGTGCTCATTCCAAAAACTAACAACCCAGAAACCCCAGATTACTTTAGACCCATTGGCTTGTGCAATGTCTTATATAAGATAATTTCAAAAAAAATTGGTCTCAAGATTGAGACCGATTTTAAATCATATTATCAGCCCTTACCAAAGTGCCTTTATACCCAAATAATCGATCTAGGATAACATAGCTATTGTTGCGGAGTTGTTGCATCATATCTGCACAGTTCAACCGTCGAAGAATCCCAAGATTGCCATCAAGCTCGACATTAAAAAAGCGTATGACTCCCTAGACCGGGGTTTCATTGAAGGTACGCTTAAAGCTATGGGATTCCCATCTCAATTTATTAATTATATTATGAACTTGTGACTTCAGTGTCCTATTCGATCATAGTAAATGGAAATGCTCAGGGTAACATTTTACCAAAGAGGGGTCTTAGACAGGGAGACCCCCTTTCTCCTTATATCCTCATACTTTGTGCGGAGGTTCTTTCTGCAAATCTGGGTGTACAACAATCAAAGGGAAAAATTTAAGGCATCAAAATCTCAAGGATGGCTACACCAATCCTCCACTTAATGTACGCTGACGGTCTCTTAATCACTTGTACAACCACTGAAGATACATGTGACAATCTAAACAATCTCCACAGTGCATATACCAGATCTGCAGGACAACTCATCAATCACAACAAATCTTTTGTGATTCATCACCGAAAGATTGATCCTTCGGTTGCTCAACAACTACACCAGAGGTTCAAAATAGCCACCACTCATGTCCTTCCTGTTTACCTGGGGGTCCAAATGAAAAATGGAAGATCCTCTTCTCATATGTTCACGGAGCTGATTTCCAGAATAGAGAGAAAAACCAAGGGATGGATGTCTAAATGCCTAAATCAAGCTGGCAGATTGACACTCATCAATAACTCCTTGATTCCCACGGCAAATCACGTAATGCAGACACAACTTTTGCCCAAACAGGTCCACAAAAGAATCGACAAAATCACAAGGGATTTCTTCAGGGGACATGATAGCAATACAAGGAAACTCCACTCCATTGGGTGGAGTAAGATCATTGCTCCAAGGAGAGTAGGTGGTCTAGGTATTCGTAAGGCAAGACTCCTCAACAAATCTCTGCTGATGAAGAGAGCTTGGCAGATTCAGCACCAGCCAAACTCACTGAGCTCCTCCATCTATACTGCCAAGTACTTACAAGGAGATAGCTCCCTCATGAACTCAATGAAAGTACCTCCTAATGCCAGCCCATTTTGGAGAGGACTCAACAAGGTATGCCCTTTTTTGCAGAAGCAATATAGTTTTAGAGTGATTGGCGATGGACAATCCACCCCCATCAACACCAAATGGATCCCCAACATGACGGCATACCAGGCTAGTTTGCTCTCTCAATCACCGTCCAACAGTGTCGCAACTCTGTTGGTACCATTTGCCAACAATTGGGATCATCAGGTGGTGTTCCAGTTGTTCCCAGTCACAACAACTCAACAAATTATAGCCATTCATCTGCCTGCTGTTCCACAACATGATTATTCTGTATGGCCTTTTGAACAGTCTGGACATTACACGGTGAAGTCTGGTTATCAGCAACTCCTATTGGCCCAGAATCAGAATTTTGCAGGTTTTTCAGTTGACTCTCCTGATCTTCTATGAAATGCAGAGATTTGGAAGTTCAGCTGCCCTAAAAAAATGAGGCTTTTCCTATGGAAAGCCAGGTTTGAAGGACTACCTACGATGGACCTCCTTCACTCGAGAAACATTACATCCTCAGGAATTTGCCTCACATGTAATGATTTTCGAGAAACAACTTCACATTTGATTTTTTTATGCAGTTTTGCCAGAGTGATTTGGCGGCTCATTTGGGCTTTCATCATTTCTGCTGGTCTGTTTCCGGAAATGGCTACTCGACATATGCCTCACTCCACTACCACCTTGCTGGATGTACTCAGAGACAACAAACTTCCTTCTAGTATACAAACACTGCTGATCTACACGACTTGGAATATTTGGCTGGCTCGAAATGCAAGAATATACAACAATGTATTCCAGACTCCACAACAAGTATACCAGCTGATCATAGTTTTATGGAAGGAATACGAATTGGGCCAAAATACATGTGGCTCCTTTCATGCCTGATTGCCCTGCACAAATGAAGTGCAGTGCTTCTCCTCTCCAGCAGTCAATAATTCAGGTTTCTTAGATTGCTCCACAGCGAAACTGGATAAAAATAAATATGGATGGTGCCTCAAAAGGCAACCCAGGCGCGGCGGGTGCAGGTATTATTGCAAGAACGGAGAATGGAGATATTATCCAGGCAATGGCATCATCCTTGGGTTTTACATTGTCACTAATTGCGGAAACCTGGGCTTTCTTGCTTGCGGCTAGAATGGCGTCTAGATTTCAGTGGAGGTGTGTCTAGATGGAGGCAGATTCAAAATCTCTTCTTCAACTTCTTAGCAATGAGGAGGAACTTCCATGGTACATAAGACAAATGGTTCTCGAAATTAGACATTTGGTTCATCAAATCCTGAACTCAGAATAACTCATGCTTATCGAGAAACGAATAAAGCGGCAAATGAACTTGCAAATGAGGCTGTAAGAAGACAGATTCTAAACCCGACAACACCAACTACTTGCATTTGGGACTCAATTACTCCAGATTTTCTTTCTATCATTGTACAAAATGATAAAAATGGGGTACCAACTCCAAGACTCGTTCGGGTTTGTAATAGTTCTACCTAATAATATATATCCTGGCTTTCAAAAAAAAAAAAAATACCGCATCAGTATCATATGGACTACCCAAAATGCCCTCATCTCTTTCGATTAGTTAAACCCAGCAGTTATTTGGTTCTTCCGTCAGTACCACAAAAACCTATAAAGAAAAATATTTATCGCAAGCATCGTAAAAAAAATCTTAAATCATCATCCGCTCCATCCATTTTTAATTCCCCAAAGAGATTAGAACTCAATTTTAATGTGACTAGTAGATAACCCGTGTCATAATGGCACAGAGACGAACATATTATTTGGTGATGGCTGGTTAATTCAATTTGGTATGGTTCTACACCAACATTATATAGTTTTCGATCACATTCGAGTGGGTCTCTCACGATGGCATAATGTCATATGGTCGCTTTGTAAAGGATAAACGAATGTTTCTTTAGAGTTGAGCTTAGAAGTTAGAAGTGGAGACTAATAGTCAAAATGAAAAGAAGGGTCCAACAATTTATTGCCCATTATTATTATTATTATTATTATTATTATTATTATTATTATGAACCAGGCATTTTATTAGAATAGGAAAAGATAAGAGTTATTACATAGTACGTGTGGGGAGTCTAGCAACAAGCTGAGACCCAACCCCAATCTGAATAGCAATACCAACTCTTATGAAAAAGTAATTTCCTACACTAATAGTAGAATCATGGCTAGACACAAAAATTTTAACCCTGTTCAAGAAGTCAATAGTCTCCTCACCCAACTCACCAAAAGTAGTAAAAGCTAAAGTACCAAAATTATATCCATTGGATTTACACATATCAAGGTACTTGCTTTGCTTCTTTCCCACAGCTTTAGTTAAGGCCAAACCAGGTGCAAAAGCTGAAACTCCACCACCAGCAAAAGGAGAAACCCATGTCACATCAAAGCATGTATCTTGCCCATCCTCCCAATTATACACAAGTATGTCAGCAGGCCTCAACCCACCACCTTCATCTGTGAGAAAACCAAGTGCAACTTCAACTTTGGTAGAAACTCTAGCCCTGAAACAGATGTTTGCAATGGTATCCCTAACACGATTGTGACGAGATTTAATCCCAACTGCACTAGCACAATGAACTGCATGATCACCATATGCATCTAAGGGTCGACCACAGCAAGGAAATGGAGAGTCAGCCACAAACAAAGGGATGCCTAATCTGTAGCTAAGAACAGCACCAAAATGTTGAGGACCTATTTTTTGGCCTAAACCTTCAGCTGGAACTGCCATCAGATAATCCTGAGCATGATGCAGTTTATTTCATCTCCACAAAGCTAAGTCCCTAGTGTTCATGCAAAAGGTGGCAGGCATATTCTTAACAACTTCTACAAAATACTGAGCTGCCAAGGAGCGCATAAGATGAGGGGCAGACTCTGCAATGCAGGTTGAAGACTCAAGACCACACACTTAAACAAAAGAATCAGTAGCTTGCTGTAGGAGAGAACTTGTAGATGGTGAAAAATGAGAGGGGGACAAGATTGTCAAAACACTCTCGAAACTATGTCTTATTAAAGGCATTCGCCTATTCAGGCTCATCTCTATAGCTCAGAGTGCAACCCATTCCATGAGCCGAATAAACTCTCTATGAGCTCTCTCTTATAACTCCGGTGGGGAGGGTAATATCATAGAGCAGTACTAATAATCTCACCAACATATTAAACCCATTGATCTGCCCAGAGTTAGGCCACTTAATGGTACACGGTGAAGAATCAACAGAGACGCATCCTCATGGATTTCCTCTTAAATACGACTCAACATACGAGTCTTGGTGCAAACCTCGGAAATATTGAAGCCCCAGGCCGGTCCGGAGCTCTCTGAGAAGCATACACCAGCCTAAACAAGCCTAAGCGGACCTAATCCCAAGTTCAAGATGGTCTAGCATACCATGGATAAACACGCCATGACCTCAAGTGTGTTGTAGCATAAGCACTCACACCGCGACTAAGGCACAGGCTGCCCAAAGTCGACCTTGGCCAGATGCCAAAGCCATAAACGCCACATAGCATGGCACCACAAACCATGAAGCCACTATGGATTCACAAGAAATCAGCCTTGGCCAAGAGGCCAAGGCCATGGCACAAGGACGCAACAAACCTACTTGGCCTTGGCCAAAAGCCAAGGCCGTGCCACAAAGGCATTGGCCTGGCCAAAAGGCCATGGTGCCATATTCATGGCGCCACAAGATGTTTTGCCTTGGCCAAAAGGCCATGGCGCCATATTCATGGCGCCCCAAGATGAATGGCCTGTCTAAAACACGGCCATGGCACCATAAGCCATGGCGCCACAAGGATTGGCCTAGCCAAAGGGATTGGCCTGGCCAAAAGGCCATGGTACCATATTCATGGCGCCACAAGATGTTTTGCCTTGGCCAAAAGGCCATGGCGCCATATTCATGGCACCCCAAGATGAATGGCCTGTCTAAAACACGGCCATGGCGCCACAAGGATTGGCCTAGCCAAAGGGATTGGCTTGGCCAAAAGGCCATGACGCCATGCCTACTCTTGGCCAAAATCATGGCCATAGCCACGCAATGCTGCCTGGTTCAATGCAACTACGCCACACTTATGCTACACGAGACATCAAAACATCACACGGGGGGATAACTTTAGGGGTATTGGTCTGGCGGTCTACGACAGTTGAAAGAAACTGAAGGAGATAGTGGACAATTACGAGAAGATGGCGCGAGTGGGCATGTTTCACACGATTCAGGCAGTTACGGAAACCAACGCATGTCCTCCACTCCTCCACTCTTCCACGACTTCCACCTTCTCTGTCGAGAGATCAGGGTGAGTTCAAACTATAAATAGAGGCTTCCTCTATTTTCCAAGGCAGAACATTAGAAACGTTCAGAACACCTAAGAACACACAATCCAGAGCCTCAGAGAAAACACCTGAGAATCGAAACACGTTTCTAGCCTTGGATATTTCCAGTCGACTTCACGACGGAGATCTTGAACTCTTACACCCCAAACACATCCTCAACCTGATCTCAAGTTTCTTCGTTGTGTCCCTCCCTAGACCAACCTCTATCCTCTCTGTGACCGAAGCAAGACGGGAACGGCCATCCTTGGTTTAGGCTTGTCTTGTTCGAATTTGATCTCCGAGCACTACGAAAGTACCCAGAGACGGTACATTGTTTTTCCAGGTAAAAACAGTTGGTGACCACAGTGGGAGATCATTCTCTCGGTTCCAGAGAAACTTGCTCAAAGATGGTTGAACTAAGGTCGGGATCAGATACCAAAAACCCCAACTCTTCAACCGACGGTGCTGTAGCCTCCAACGCAGCACCTACCAACCCACCTACATCCAGCAATACACTCAACGTACCCGTTACCCAAGAAACTTCCCCTTCAACACCTATCATCTCGGCTATACCCAACACCCCAATAACGGAGCAGCAGTTGGGGGAGCTTTGCATCAACGGAACGATTCCCGTATTCTCTGAACTCCATGAAGCTGCGAAGAGGTCCGTCACCACTGCACCTGTTTTGTTGGAAAGAACCATCACCCGAACGAGGGATGAGTCGCCTATGGCAGCACACCGCAAGAGCGACAACCAACCGACCCGAGGAGCCCCTCGAGCCTACACCACCTCTTCTTTCCCCAGGAGGCAGCAGCGAGGTCCACCTCTATAATACCCATGCTGAGGGAGAGGACCCAACTACCAAAGCGTGGAGAACTCACTGAAGAAAACAATAGAAGCTTGCACAACGACCGGAAGAGAAAAGCGGGAGAATACCTCGCTGAACACCAAGCGCAAGACCCAACGGCGCGAAGCGCGATACCGGAAGGGGACTTGCAACAACGACAAGAAGGAATTGATCCACAAACGACCTCACGGCAAGCAACTTGGAAAAGCTACTACGAAATCGAGAAAGAGAAGTGGTGCTACCTATCCACATCGAACACCGTACCCGCACGAAGTATGGAGGAAAGGCCCTGCCACGGGAGGTACGCATCCAAAACGCACTAATTCAGCTCCAGGACCCCAAACAAGAACATAAACCAGGGAGGACCACAACAGCCGGAGATGCGGAGGCAGAAGGACAATTCAGAGATACCAAACTACCCGTTTCACATGGAAGACGTAATAGAGTTGATAAACACTTGGATCCAGGACGGGGTAATCGGACTCCCTTTGACTCAACGCCCTCCTACAGCCGAAGAGGTAGCAAGCCCAAGATCTTTCAAGCCAAGGAGGAGTCCGGGGAATTGCGCCTACGAAACAAGCGTTCACCTTCCCCGAGGAGCCGGTGAACGAGAGAGTGGAGGAGATAATGCGAGACTCTCTGTCTCTCGAAACCACAGCGAAAAGACATGTTCACAGCACTCAACACGATAGTATCAGGGAAATGCCTACCTTTCGAGGAAGTCAATGAGCAGACGATGTCCAAACAGTAGCCGAAAACACGAGGACAAGGCTGGGGACTCCTTACGACCACCCACGTGTCTGGTGGTGAATTCTCGAAGACACTCATCGACCCGGGATCCCCATTGAACATCATCTCAGCCAAGACTCTCAGAGACACTAACATCCCTTGCAACAGAGCCATCCATGCCCCTACCATCATCAAAGGTCCTGACGGGGTCGAAGTACGCACTTACGGGTGGATCGTCCTTCCCGTCGAAATCGCCACGATCCCAACCATAGCTGAGTTTCACATTGTTAAGGGAGTCCTCGAGAGCGACATGATGCTGGGACGCCCATAGATCTACAACAACCAGGAGACGCTCCCTCTGGAGTTCATGGAGCATTTTGTACAAAAGAGCAGCAAGGCAGTAGTCGCGCCTGCAGAACCTAGGGGAGTCGATGAGGACCCCCTCAATCAAGAAGGTACTTCGTCCACCACTCTCTTATTTGATAGCCTACATTCACCGAGCCACTGGGGAATCACCACGAGGAAAGCTACTCGAGAGAAAAACCCTGGAAAACCGGCAGTAGACATCGGCACAGCCATAAGAATCTCCATCAAAGCCCTTCCGGAGTCTGGAATTGTACGTGACGAACTCCGAGGAGAAGGTGAACTCATCACCTACGACATACCACCCGAAGTCTTAGAGACCATCCCAGACTTCAAAGAATATGCAGAACTGTTCAACCTCAAACAAAAGGCGGGGGAGAACGCAGTTACATATGCTACCACCCTAAAGGAAGAGGAAGTGCCAAGGACGCCAATCTCGGAGGAACTAGCCAAGTGTCGAGACGATCTTCCGGAAAGACGGATCAAGACCCAAGTTGAAGTCTCGGCTCATCTCGAAACTCTAACCACGAAACCGTCAACAAGTTCACAAGCCAAAGGAACTCCCAAATCTGCTACTAATACGAACACCACAGCGATCCCCGTCTAGGATGACGAGATGATCTCAAACCTCAACATGGAGAGAACCACAACTCGGATTTGCCGCAAAAGACGATTTGAAGAGACCACTCCAGAACCCAGAGGAGGAGACGACGCCAGTTCACCAGCACTGACTAACGTGCCCACACAGGGTGTAAAGGTCCCCCTTCCCCAAGGGGGGAGCATCGACACCACCGAGTATTGAGACTCAGAAATTCCCGGAGCCCCACTGGCAGAGCCTGCACTTAGTACGACAACCTTACCCGACATTGGAGCTCTGCGAAATGATCCTTGTCTACTGAGCCCTCCCTAAAACTGCAAAAGACTTGCCTCGCCTGCACCAGCGCTACCGGAGAGGGCCAAACCCCTAGGAAGCGAAGAGGCTTGTGATGCCGACGACGACGACGTCAACCTCATCAACGAGCCGTACAACAACAACTTACCTTCCGTGAGTACCATCATCGAAGGGAATAAGAGGAAGAGTCCAACTACAAAGGCGACACACCCGGAGCATACGACTTCGAGCTCACTTCGAAGACTTCAGGTGACAGTATGGGTCGAAGAAGATCACAACACAAGCCACGACGCCGAAACTATTGAAAAGGGGTAAATCGAGCTCATAGTACCCATGGCAACAAAAGACTTACCAACAAACACCGAAGGGACGGACAACTCCATCATCACTGATAGAATGGCGACGAGACATGGAACTTCCAGAGTCACCACTGCAACCAGCCATGAACTCCAGGGTTTGGACTCTCAAGACACACCTGAACACAATCATGTCCAACAGTCCAACTCTGCTACTCGACCAAGAGAAACCCCCTGGAGAACCAAGAGGAGGAGGTGCATCTCTATCTCATCCACACCAACCTCCCTATCCAAAAGACCCCTCTCTCATGGGATGCTCCTTGTTGAAGGAGGTTCAGACTTCAAACTTCCGAAGCCGCAAGGCGATCAACCACAGCCGTCCCTGTCTTGCTAGAGAAAGATTCAAGCTGTAAGGATTGAAGAGGCTCGTGATAACAGGAGACCCGTTAGCAAACCATATAACATGGTATCGACACACTACAACTCGAAGGGTCCCAAGCAAGAATGTGACCCAACCACAAGATGCAGATCTGCAAAAACAACCGCGAGGAGTACGAGGACTGAAGCCTATACAGGATTCCCAGACTCATCATCTTCGATGAAGTACTAGAGCTATTAGACGCCTGAATAAGGAAGGAGCAACGGATTACCCCACCCGATGATTCTCAACAACTAGAGAGAACGCTCTGCCTACTCATCTTCGAAAGGCCAATACACATGTGCCTGCACGAGGAAAGGCGAACCCAATGAGAGGCGCTGATAAGATATCAGAAAACATAGCAGGGGACTCCTCGCCACCGCCGCTCTTCACTCCACCAAGTACCGCTAACAATACCGGTTGCCACGACCCAAAGAGAAGCGTGAAGAACGACAGATGCTCCCTTGTCTCTACCAAAGCGCTTCATCATCATGGGAAGAGCCTACTCGACCAGAGATGTCCATACAGCATGGAACTGCACGCTACAGATCTCTCGAAGGAAGGGAGACTCAAGGGAAGAACTCTAATCAACACTATCACCCACAACCTCAGTGTTAGAGCTACCAACCAAGTACGGTAAACCATATTGTGGAGAAATTATTTTATTTTGGGTCTCCATGGAGCAAACCTATTCTAGAGACAAACAAAGACGTGCTCACGACTACATACCAAATTCGCTGTACGACAACCTTCACGAAAACGAGCAACGCGGAAAATCAGTAAGAGATCTGAAGGTGAATTTTAGACACCTTCAGGTATATTATGTTATGTGTAAAATTTTTGTGGCGATCCAATCCGTGGATCAAGAGATAAGGCGCCAACATTACAGCGCACCGAAGTAAGTGGACAGAACTTACACACAAAACCAAAACAGTTGCTGCGGAGAGCTCGTGAGGAGTCCTTGGGTAAAACTTATACACAAGCTCCGTTATAATGTCTACAAATTTGTGGTAAAATTTCATACTTGACTGTATATTCAATCAAAAAGAAAGAAGAGAAAGAGAGTTCACTGGGAGGGAAAGAATAGCGAATAGCCGTCTTTCGTAGCCAAGTCAGTTGCCAACCTGAGAGATGGAGCACTGTGATTGATGAGTGGGTAGGTGTGACGACCAAGAAAAGGGATGCGCGTGCTAACGCGCACCATGTGGTTTGAGAAATATGGCGTGAACATTGGAGAAAAGAAGAGCTGTCAGAATTTCCTGCGCCAGCAACTTCCGTCACGAAGAAACCACCAGTTTGAGAATCCACAAGGGATCTTGGAAAGATTTTCGGTCACAATCTTTATATGTATGTCTCCCAACACATACTAAAATTTCGTACCAATCCACCAAGGGGATTGGGAGATACGACACAAACACTACAGCACACGCGAGACGCGCAATCAGGAATCATGTGCAAGACCACGCCGAGTACTGCGGAAAATCTACGAGGAGCCTCGAAGAGATTTTTGGACACAACACTTCCCTGGATGTCTACTACCACGTGTAAAAATTTCGTGGTGATACAACCAGTGAGTCAAGATATATGGCGCAAACATCAGGAGATGCGCAAGACGCGAACTGTCGGAGTTTACAACGAATAGACTATGGTGCAAAGCTCGTAGCACCGGCATCCACGACGCTACCAAGACCATGGAGCCACACCCCGGAGCGCCACATATCATGGAGCCACACCTCATGGCGCCACATCTCATGGAGGAACACCTCATAAGCGTCGATATCCTCCTGGAACTTCATTACACATTAAAGACGGCAAGGTAAACATCTTCACCAAGTAGTTCGTCTATTTTGAATCCAACATCCTCCTCAACGACTGGGGACTTGGCGCAATCGTCGTGCTTTTGGGGAAGCCTCTGTAGAGGGATACTGAGACGGGACGACACATGCTCTACACCAAAAACGGAAGACGCTCTCATCCACACCAAGGAAAAAGAATACGATCGACTCCCCCGCAATGAACGCGCCCTGCTGGTGGAGATGATCAAGGAGAAACAAGGACTTGATCATGACAATAATGAGGAAAAGCTCTCTGCTAAAACGGGTAAAACCTCTCCATTCTTTTCATTTTTCTTGGCTAGGACCTAGCCTATGTATGTATTCACATGCATGACACCGGGGACCTCAATAAGCGTAGCGTCCCCTTCTCTAGAAAAGTCACAGCACCACAAGAGCTTGCGGTGCCACAAAGGTCGTACGAAAGTGTGATCTCGCCTCCATATGGGTTTAGAAACCCTAGGGAGTCCTCAGTCGAGTCGAGCCGAGCACTATCGCCTAGAGGACGGACCTGCCAAACCTGCAGGGGCTGCACCCGGAACGCCCCGAACCTCGGGAACATCATTGTCCCGTTAACCGGAAACCCTGTTTTAGCAACATATACGTACTCACATATGAATTTACTTTTAATCCATACCATGAGACCATGTGCTAGTATTGAATGGAAAACCACAGACCATTGTCATCACCATCTGAGTGCTTAGCATGAAACATTCCTGTTCCACACTAACCAGGGGACTTTCTGTAGATGGTGAAAAATGAGAGGGGGACAAGATTGTCAAAACACTCTCGAAACCATGTATTATTAAAGGCAATCGCCTATTCAAGCTCATCTCTATAGCTCAGAGTGCAACCCATTCCATGAGCCGAATAAACTCTCTATGAGCTCTCTTTTATAACTCCGGTGGGGAGGGTAATATCATAGAGCAGTACTAATAATCTCACCAACATATTAAACCCATTGATCTGCCCAGAGTCACTTAATGGTACACGGTGAAGAATCAACAGAGACGCATCCTCATGGATTTCCTCTTAAATACGACTCAACATACGAGTCTTGGTGCAAACCTCGGAAATATTAAAGCCCCAGGCCGGTCCGGAGCTCTCTGAGAAGCATACACCAGCCTAAACAAGCCTAAGCGGACCTAATCCCAAGTTCAGGATGGTCTAGCATACCATGGATAAACACACCATGACCTCAAGTGTGTTGTAGCATAAGCACTCACACCGCGACTAAGGCACAGGCTGCCCAAAGTCGACCTTGGCCAGATGCCAAAGCCATAAACGCCACATAGCATGGCACCACAAACCATGAAGCCACCATGGATTCACAAGAAATCAGCCTTGGCCAAGAGGCCAAGGCCATGGCACAAGGACGCAACAAACCTACTTGGCCTTGGCCAAAAGCCAAGGCCGTGCCACAAAGGGATTGGCCTGGCCAAAAGGCCATGGCGCCATATTCATGGCGCCACAAGATGTTTTGCCTTGGCCAAAAGGCCATGGCGCCATATTCATGGCGCCCCAAGATGAATGGCCTGTCTAAAACACGGCCATGGCGCCATAAGCCATGGTGCCACAAGGATTGGCCTAGCCAAAGGGATTGGCCTGGCCAAAAGGCCATGGCGCCATATTCATGGCGCCACAAGATTTTTTGCCTTGGCCAAAAGGCCATGGCGCCATATTCATGGCGCCCCAAGATGAATGGCCTGTCTAAAACACGGCCATGGCGCCATAAACCATGGCGCCACAAGGATTGGCCTAGCCAAAGGGATTGGCTTGGCCAAAAGGCCATGACGCCATGCTTACTCTTGGCCAAAATCATGGCCATAGCCACGCAATGCTGCCTGGTTCAATGCAACTACGCCACACTTATGCTACACGAGACATCAAAACATCACACGGGGGGATAACTTTAGGGGTATTGGTCTGGCGGTCTACGGCAGTTGAAAGAAACTGAAGGAGATAGTGGACAGTTACGAGAAGATGGCGCGAGTGGGCATGTTTCACACGACTCAGGCAGTTACGGAAACCAACGCATTTCCTCCACTCCTCCACTCTTCCACGACTTCCACCTTCTCTGTCGAGAGATCAGGGTGAGTTCAAACTATAAATAGAGGCTTCCTCTATTTTCCAAGGCAGAACATCAGAAACGTTCAGAACACCTAAGAACACACAATCCAGAGCCTCAGAGAAAACACCTGAGAATCGAAACACGTTTCTAGCCTTGGATATTTCCAGTCGACTTCACGACGGAGATCTTGAACTCTTACACCCCAAACACATCCTCAACCTGATCTCAAGTTTCTTCGTTGTGTCCCTCCATAGACCAACCTCTATCCTCTCTGTGACCGAAGCAAGACGGGAACAGCCATCCTTGGTTTAGGCTTGTCTTGTTCAACTTTGATCTCCGAGCACTACGAAAGTACCCAGAGACGGTACATTGTTTTTCCAGGTAAAAACAGAACTCTTACCAGTAATGCCAGAATGTTGCAGAATTTCACACTGTAATTGTTGAGACTGAAGGCAGGAGGCTAAAAAACAATACTGAGAGGTGTCTTGCAAAGAATAAATGCCTAGGCCACCTTCACTGATGGGAAAAGTAGCCATTCTGCATTGCAGGGGTCCATAACCAGGACCATCACCCACCAAAAGTTGCCTCAAATACTGGAAGAGGAAGTCATCATACACATGCAGAGAGGGAGAAAAAAAGGTTGGTGCAGTAGTCCTCATGGAGAAGTAAAGCCTAGAAACACCTATACAATTCCTAAGAAGCAGCAACTCACTCAGTGGATCTTTAAGTTTATGTACAGCTTCCATCAAAACAATAGTCTTATTAATTCTATCAAGCATCAACTGATTGCAAAAGGTGGAATTGGTACTTACAGCACCACCCAACAGCTTGACACCATGAGAAGGTTTACCGATGTTCTGAGGAAACACACCATTCTGACTGCATCTAGGGTCCAAGGTAGGCAAAAAAATCTCAGTCTTCTGGACATTAAGATCAAGTCCTCTAACACCACCACATTGCTGAATAATTCTGAGGGCCTTAGCAACCATCAGAGTATCTCCAATTAGAGTTCCATCATCTAAATACCAAGCATTAAGGTCCAATTGACATTCTCTGGAAATCTGCAAAACAAGTGGATGCAAGGTAAGAGCAAACAACAGAGGACCTAAAGGATCTCCTTGTTGTACACCTTGAGCAGAAGAAAGAGTGGAAGAGCCATAATAAAGCCTAGCTGGAGCAGAATAACAGAATTCCACCCACTTAGAGATAGATGGGAATTTGTCTCTGACTTCCTGAAGCATAATAGTTCTATCCACCAAATTGAATGCATTCCTGAAGTCCACCAAGAGCATTGTAAGTGAAGATTCATCCCTCTTCTCCATCACCAACCTGTTGACAGAATGTACAATTGCTTCACTGCCACAAGGAACACCAACCCCAAACTGGAAATCACTCAAGTACCTGTTCATCTCCTTGCTAACTAGTGAAGCAGCACACTTAGACACTAACCTCCTCCAGATAGTACCAACTGCTATAGGCCTTATACCACCAACAGGTTTCACTAATGGAGTGAGAGGAGCACTAGCAATGAACTCTCCAAGTTGTAAAGGACATTTGCCAGCAAGTAGTAAGTTGACAATGGCCACAATGGAACCCAAAACCTCATCAACAATAGCGGCAGCAGACCCACTCAAAGCATCCAGGAAATGTTGAGCATGAAGCTCATCCCTCCCACATGATGTGCCTTTTGGAAAACTTCTGAGTCTGCTAAGAACCAACTCCTTGTCAACCATAGCAGGGTCCACTATATGAGCAGCATTAGGCAATTTTGGTGGTGGTGCAGGTGGATGTTTCTGTTGCAGCTCCAATAAAGTATCTGCATTCTGAGGAGCCACACCATGAGATGTGAGAACTCTAATAGCAGCATTGTATGTGCCATTGCCAAGTTTCCTCTTGCATAAGATGATATTAATATCCTCTTGAGACAGCTTCTTAAGAGAACTGCAAGGTTTAATGGTTTTTGGAGCAGAGTGAACCTCAAGCAAATTTTGAACTAGAGCCAAACAACCATCTGCTTCACACCAAGTGCTAAGAGCATGATTTATAGACTTAATCTGCAGTTTCCTCCTATTGCCTGACTTCTTCTCATCATTGCTCTGTGGAGTGTAGTTTGCAAGCACACAAATTGGGAACAATAACAGTTTCACCCACTTGGAGACATCAGAAGGATATAAGATAACCTCATCCATAGTTTGCTTAAAAGCTTTTGCAAACTAAGTCTGCAATATGCAGGAATATGTCTAGTTGTGTTAGTTTGAGACTTGAAAACCTTATCTAATAATTCCACATTCAACAACAGAGATTCAGACTCAAATTCACCACAACATTCTCCTTCTTCAACACCAACTGGGACTGCATCAGGTCTAGAAATACCATGAATGATAAATGCCACCCCATCCTCTTGCCATGGAGCCTTAACTGAATGAATTTTACAAGAAACACTCCATGTGTGCATCTTCATACAAGCAGAACAAAGCCACATTCTGAGGCTTCTAAGAACAGCATCCCACCTATCATAAATTGCTGCATTCTGTTTAATATGCTCCCTGCAAACATCAACACTCTTACCATGAACAAAGTGGAAATCATCTAAATGCCTAGAGAAAGAACTCCTAGTTAATCCCCTGCCACCAATACCATCTGTACAACCATCTAATCCAATGTATGGACAATGGAATCTATTGTCTTCAGGACCCAAAGGCTGAGAAGAAACCCTAACCATCTTTGACCTCAATTTCTCTGAAGAACCAGCACAATCAGGATTAATTTTGGTTCTAGCTATCTTTGACTTCAAATTAGGTACAAGATTGGGTGTAGGTGAAGGTTGACTATAACTGCTACGGGTGCTAGGCATGGTGAAGGAAATCACGAATCAAGAACACCAACAACTACTGATTTTCTGTGAGAAGTAACAACCAACAAAGGAAGTCAAAATCCGACAGAAAACAGTAGATATTGAGCTCAAAATGACGACCAGGAAGGTGAGTATACGATGGAGATGAAGAACAAGAGATTTGCAGGACTAATCGGGGGGAAATGGGTTGATTTCAATCTCAAACCCTTATTTTCCCCCAAATCGCCCTAAAATCGCCCTATGAAGAGAGAGAAAATCTCAAACCCTTATTATTATTATTATTATTATTATTATGAAAATAGGCATTTTATTAAGAAACACGTAAGAGTTCATACAGTAACAGAGGGGAGTCTCGAAACAAGTTGAGCTCCTACCCCTTGTTGAATAGCGACGCCTATTCTAATAAAGAGGAAATTACCGACTTTTACAGTTGTATCATGCCTAGATAAATAGTTCTTCAGTCGTTTCAGGAAAACCACTGTTTCGTCACCGAGTTCACCCAGAGTCGTAAAAGCAAGAGCACTGAAGTTGTATCCGTTGACCCTGCATATCTCCAAGTATTTGCTTCTTTTACCATTGATGGCTTTGGATAGGGCGGCACCAGGTGTAAAAGATTGTACACCCCCACCAGTGAAGGGAGAGACAACAGTTATATCAAAGCACGTGTCGCGGCCGTCCTCCCAATTATAAGCTAGAATGTCTGCAGGCCTAGAGTTATTGCCATCCTGTGTGAGAAAACCTAAAGAGGCCTCTACTTTGACGGACACACCTGCACGAAAACAAATATCTGCGAAGGTGTTACGAACAGTGTCGTGGCGAAACTTGAGGCCAACCTCGCTTGCGCAATGTATGGCATGGTCGCCAAAAATGTCCATTCCTCTACCGCATGATCCACATGGCTTATCCTTCACAAACAAGGGGATCCCCAGTCTGTAGCACACCACCGCGATGAATTGGCGAGGGCCAATTTTCTGGCCTAGACCTTCTATCGGTAAAGCCAGCAGGTAGTCTTGGGCATGGGCAAGTTTGTTGCTTTGCCATAGAGCTAGATCACGCTTGGTCATGTTGTAGGTTGATGGCAAATTCTTCGTCACAGCGGCAAAGTATTGAATCGCCAAAGACTGCATAGGATGTGGGGCAGATTCACTTATACACTGTGGAGAAGAAAGGCAACAAACCTGCGAGAACTGATCAGTAATCTGTTGGATTATAGGGCCTGTAACCTGCACTCCTGACTGACTCAGAATGGTCTCCTGAAGATGTTTGGTTTGTAAATAGGAGGCTAGATAGCAGTACTGTGTGGTGTCTTTCATATAATAGATTCCCATACCACCTTCCCTGATAGGTAGTGTCACTAGTCTATGCTGTAAGGGACCGTAGCCAGGGCCATCACCAGTGATGAGCTGCTGTAGATAATCTGCGAGATAGCTATCAAACATTGTCTGTCCATCATGTAGGAAGGACAACAAGCTGGGCTCCAACCCCTTATTATTATTATTATTATTATTATTATTATTATTATTAAAAACAAAGAAATTAGTCTTGTACAGTGCCGGAAGGGTGACCTCCCGGGAAGTTGCTGCCGGATGACTGCAGCGACGCCCGTTTAAAACCCCACACTGCCGGATGACCGCAGTGGTTAAGTGGGGACAATATCGGTGGAAGGGACTGGTCATTACAGATGGTATCAGAGCCGACGACGGTTCACCTGTCGAGGGTGGGAGAGTACGCTGGACGGTTGTGTGTCAGGTAGCTCGTCTCATCAGGGGCAGGGAACGTCGGAGATTTGGGCTTGAAAAATATATTCCGGAGCTGAGGACGGCTCCAATTTAAAGGTGGTGGTATTGTAATACCCCGATTCGGCGGTGGTTGGCCGAACGAAGGAATATAAGTAATAGTTTATCCTTTCATAACATCGAGGCCTTTTCAAGCATAATTAACTCAGCAGTTGGAAAAACTCTGCAGTTAAGCGTGCTCGGGCGGGAGTAGTCCAGGGATGGGTGACCTCCCGGGAAGTTGCTGCCGGATGACCGCAGCGATGCCCGTTTAAAACCCCACACTGCCGGATGACCGCAGTGGTTAAGTGGGGACAATATCGGTGGAAGGGACTGGTCGTTACAGTTTATTATTATTATTATTAACTTGTAGAAGAGGGGAGTCTAGACAACAAAGAGTTAATTATTATTATTATTATTATGGAGAACCTATTGTTATTATTATTATTATTATTATTATTATTATTATTATTATTATTATTTTTATTTTATTTTTATTATTATGAAAAACGCTTTATTTTATTATTATTATTATTATTATTATTATTAAGATAGGGAAAATAAGAGTGAGATTACATAGTACGTGTAGGGAGTCTAGCAACAAGCTGAGACCCAACACCAATCTGAATAGCAATGCCAACTCTAATGAAAAAATAATTCCCTACTTTAATAGTTGAATCATGCCTAGAAACAAAATTCTTCAGCCTCTTCAAGAAAGCTATAGTCTCATCACCCAATTCACCAAGAGTAGTAAAGGCCAAAGTACCAAAGTTGTAACCATTGGCTTTGCATATTTCTTCATACTTACTCCTTTTCTTCTCAATTGCCTTAACCAGAGCCACACCAGGGACAAAAACAGACACTCCTCCTCCAGCAAAGGGTGAAACACCAGTAACATCAAAGCAATTATTATTATTATTATTATTATTATTATTATTATTATTATTATTATTTTTTATTATTATTAATAATTAATCTTACATATTATTGAGTTCGATTACACAGATTGTGGACCCTACTACACAAGATAAACAGGTTGCCGTGCTAAGCCTACCAGCGAGCCTCATGAGGAACCAACCAAGAAAGCCGAAGCTGGATGGGGGGCTGATTATTATTATTATTATTATTATTATTATTATTATTATCAAATTAATAATTAATCTTACATATTATTGAGTTTGATTACACAGATT
>JAJJMA010092969.1:556-12458 GCA_023529015.1 Papaver nudicaule
TGAAACTTCTATTCTGCCTGTTGTTCTTTTGCTTTGCAAGAATAATCCTAATACAGCTGAGATCATGCTGTAAGTGAGTCAATAAAAATGGTTGGTTGCTGTTTTTTGGTATGAGGCTATGAGCATGTAAGTGTGCGGCTTTGGTGAGTATGAGCTTATCAAGTGATTTTTGGTGCTGGATGTGTAGCTGGTTGATTATAAAGGCAGATTGCTTAATGTTTTTTATGGGAAAGAAAAGGTTGCATATATATCAGTCAGTGACTGGTGGTATTTCTTGCCCTGCACTCCTGCTATTGTTCTAACCAGATTGAGAGTCAAGCATTCTACAGATAAATTTGATGCATCTGGGTTCACTGCAAGTTAGTGGTGTTAAGTATTGTGTAAAGCTAATTACAGGGAGTTTTGACTATGATGATATGGGCACAATTTGTGGAGCATTGGTTCTGTTTAACTACTGGTGCAAAAGCTACTGAATTGACTGTCAACTTCTTGTTCATGGTATGTTTCCGTCCTATCAAGAACTACACCAACAACTGTTGCAACTTTTATTTTTGTCATTGTCCTTTCTGCATCTACCACACACAACCCTCTAATTCTACACCAACTGTATCTACTCCACCAACTGTATCTACTCCACCAACTCTGCAACTGTACCATATTTTTTTGTCACAGTTGGTTTGTTATGCATTACTTCAACTGGTATCTCTCTTGGCTCTCTGCTATGCATATTGGAAGCTTTACTCACACAGCTACAACAACTATATCTGCTTTACTCCTGCACTATCCAATATGAAGACACTCCAGTTGTTCTGCCAACATTCTCTCATCACTCCAGTATGGTCTGCAGTATTACTTTGTTCTGTTTACATTTTCAGCTTGATTTTAAAGGGTGCAATCTTGGTTCTCTTAACTTTTGAAGTGGATTTCTGCACCTACTTCAACTGTGTTGGTGTCAATGAATGCCAGTGACTGGGAATTCAAGCTTTGTTGTGGACAGAAGTGGTGTGAATGGGAACTGTTGGTTGTGCATATTATGGCTACGGTGGAATTTCAAACCTGGTTGTTCTAGTGTTACAAGCAAGGCCTGCTATTTCTTATACTTCATACTTCATGATGGCAGACCGTGTCTGGCTATGTACAGCTAGTGGTATTTTAATCTTCACCCACCTGCAATGTTATGAAGTGTATGTGAGAGTGCAATCTCAAGTGGTCTCTCTAAGCCCCCTTGAGATTGAGGGAGGGTAATGGCAGACTGTGTTGGTGTCAATGAAGTGTATACGAGAGTCAAGCATGTAAGTGTGCGGAGCACACGAGTGTCACTTTAGAGTTGATCGAGTCCTGTCAGTGAGAGTATATATACTCAAGAACCAGTCTCTGTAAATTATCTTTCTATCAATTCTAAAACTAATCCTCTGCAATGTAGACATTAAATCTACTACCATTTACCCAAGGTTACACATAAGTACGATACATTTGGTCTAAGTAGAATTATGGGCAAAGAAGATCTCAATTTGGACCCCAACAGCTCAAGTACATAACTTTCCTAAGTGATTCTTCGGATTGCTTCATCTCATGATCTCTGCGCTTCATCATAATCTTCTCCGGAATAACAGAAGAAGAAGAAGAAGTTGCTTGAGAAATAGATGATTTCACTTTGTTCTTTGTGTACTGATGGATTGATCGGAGTGCATAGTTCCATCGGCACATCCCAGCTTGATCTTTGAGTGCTTCAACGACACCAACACTAACAGCAACCGCCCAAGCTTTGCTTGCCGAACTCATATTGATTCCAACTAGTAGTAGTAGTAATAAGCTTGTAAAGTGATTTTTCAGAATGCTAATTAACTTCAATTTAGTTGTAGTTTTGGATTGAAGAATTTGATATGGAGTGCAAGTTTCTTATATAGATGGGGTTAGTACCATTTACAAAGGAAGTCAAGTAACAGATGATGTAACCACTAGGCCAAAACCATGGGGATATTGCTAGTGGTTTTTGCTTAGCTGCTTGGTTGGCTGGTTTTGTTTATTTCTGTGGGGGAAGAAGATTAGATAAGTGGTCTTGTCTTTGTATGTGGACAACTGGGGGACTGTTTGACACGTTGGTGTTCATTTCCTTGATATACAATTATTGTGGGAGAAGGAAGCTTCATTTTGTTTGTTTAGTAAATCTTGTCTCCTCTCGTGCACTCTCGTCTTATGTGCCATGCCATGGTATTATTCGGGGTGAATCTTTATCATTTTTCCACATCGGAGAGTCATATTTGTTAGTCTCCTCCAATCCAAAATGAATTAGTTGCTCCATGTAGATACCCCCTTTCGGACTATGGGTAAATCAGTCATCTCATCAGCCGGACTACTCAACGGAGTCACCACAATGATCGTGAGCGCGTCCGATATAGCTGAGGCGGGCAAGCCTCAGGAACCGGCGGAGGGTTCAGCACCGAGCCAGGAAGCTAGGAGCTATGGTCCTGCGGGTTTTATATTGAGTCGTCCGGTGCATGAGAAGGTTGACCAAGAGAAAAAGCCTGGCTGCTGCAGGCACGTGCTGCTGACAGCGTGACTGCGTCCCCAGAAAAGAGTCAGGGACTGACGTTAGCAGTTACCCTGCAAAAGTACGTGTACGGTTGTCAGCGGGGAATATTTCCAGATCTGGTTTGGGATAACACGTGTCGTTATCCCAAGGGTTGACTATGTATATAAATAGTCTCCCACTAGCCACATTGAGAGTTAGTTATTACTTTTCGTAAAGATCATCCTGTACTATTTTCTAGAGCAGAGTCTGTACCCTCTGACATTTCTGACTTAATACAATTAGCGACTTCACAGGCCTCTGGCTCATAGACTCTAGTACGGGATTTACGATATGGCCGCTGAGAAGCAGCCCGGAGGGCTCAATCAATCAGCGGATGACCTTGGAGCAACCTTAGGTTTAACTGGATTTAATGTAAGGCAGGCCGGCAACTCACTAGTTGCAGCCGCGGATACTAACGCGACCCTCGATACGGTCTTACAAGTGGATGATAATGGTATAGACAAGCAAAATGACCCCAGCACACAGCAAGTCCAGCAGGAGGAACAACCCGAGGCAGACGGAAGGGTAGCGGAAAGAGAGCAGATACTGGCGTCCTTACTTGAGGGAGATGCGCGTAGGAAAGCACTTGTAACCAGACTGGCACAGATCACGGGACGTGGTCCTGAGGGAGACACAGATGAGGAAGAAGAAGAGAGATTTCGAAAAGCACATATCCCCAAAGATGTTCGGCACAATCGGAACACCCGACCTTAGACATCCGCGCGGGTGCACTCAAGGGTCTAGAGAAGGATCCGGAGGGGCCAACGACCCAGCCACAAATCTTTTTAGCACAGAAGGCATGGATGAAAGATTCACCAGGTATATGGAAAATAACTTTGGCTTGCAAGCACAGGCAAATGCGTACGCAATACACTCCCCTTTCCCGAGGGCACTAATCGACAGAGCATGCCACCTCAATGGAAGAGCCCCAAGTACCGTTTGTTCGACGGAACAGGTAACGCTACGTATGTCTCAAAGAATTCGGAAAATCACTAACCGGAGTCGCGTTCACATGGTACATAACTCTCAAACCGAATAGCATCCACTCTTGGGAGGAATTACAACAAGTGTTCATGCAGAAATTTTACTCCAAACCGACAACAATGTCCTTGTCCTCCCTGTGTACACTACAGTTCAAGGACACAGACGACATGCGTACATCGGTTCAACAATTCAGAGAGGCATACCTAAGATGCCCTACAAAAATACCAGAGAAAGACTTGGTAGGTATGTGTATTGCACTGCTACCTTTGGACTACCACTTGATCTTCCAAAATGGTCGTCTAAAGACTTTAGCCGACTTGGAAGAAGCAACAGGTCGCACTGATGTACACCGCAAGAGCATGAAGGCATCATTGAAACAATTCTCTCACTCAGTGCCTATGCTAAAGACGACGCGCCACAAAGGAAAAGATCTGCGGGACCCAGTGACGACAAACGTCAAAGGAAAAACTTCGATAATGATCGGGAAGAACCACCAGAATACCTGTGTAGTTTAGATACGGTGGTCGACCTGTTGAACGAATGGGTAAGGACAGGAGAAATGCAACTCCCACCCTGTTCACGGGAGCCGTCGGAATAAGACAAGCAAAACGCACGATACTGTATGTTCCACAGACGCGTAGACCACCCTACTAAGGAGTGCCGAACGCTTAAATTAATGGAGGTTCAATAGGAAACTGAGAATGAAAAAGGAGGGGTACCGAAATACAACCAACTTTTCGTTTGGGTTCGTGAGTCTTATGGTTTGAGTTTGACGACGATCTCAAAAATCAATATCCAAACTCTAATAACTGGAGTTGTGATCTTGGGGATCAACTCGACAAAGTTGGGACTTTGGAGTTAAACTCTACAGTTATTGAATAACGTACTACTTGGTACTTTAATTATATAATCAGAGATATAATGCGGAAAGTAAAAGCACACAAGACACCAGAGATTTTTTTAACGAGGAAACTGCCTTGCAGAAAAACCTCGGGACCTCGTCCAGATTGAACACCGCCCAATACAAACTGACTACAAACGCTAGCCTACTATAAGACTTCGGTCTGGGATGTAGCAGAGACCAACTCCAGCCATCCAAGCGAATTGGCTACTGTCGCACTCCTTACGTCTCTAGATCTCCCACAGATCGTCACGCACTTGATTCCCCCAGCTGACGTCCTTTACAGGCCTAGGAGTTGCTTTGACCGATGTCAAAGGCTTGTGTCAGCAATACTGGCTTTGCAACCTAATTGTTGACGTATGGTCTAACTGTCCTCTATCAGTTTACCACACACAAGTTGACTTCCTTCGGATGATTAAATCCAGGTCATACAGAAATCTACTTCACAAATCAGGGCTGACAAGCAAACCGAGTAAGCTATGCCCAATCTGTCTCTACCTCAGTTATACATAAAGAATCACTTAAGAAACTTGTATAACTGGAGCTAACTAGGTCTTACAACACCGAGTGCAGCCGTGCGTTGCTACCTTTCAACCTTGTGTCTAACGTATCAGTTCTTGAATAGCCGTATAGCAGAAGAGACGGACTATGGAATAGACAAGAACGTGATCAGGTTACCAAGGTTACAGGTTAATCCGATTTCAACCAAATATGGTTTCAATCTCCTACCTGTGCTTCCCAAATCTCAAGAGAAGTCTTTTATAGTCGTAGGGAGTTCCCAAAGGAGCTACAACCTATAGAGGATGACTATACCACAACAAGCATTCACCGAAGTGAAAAGAGTTTACGCTACCTTCCCTAAGGACCTTCACGTATGCTCGATGCTTGCGGTATTTGTCCATAGACACCTCTATTTATAACACTCAATAAGATAGGTTGCTTTGGAATAAAGCAATCAATTACTTGTCCCACAAGTTAAGGAAACCCTAAACTTGATAACCAAGTAATAAAGATTAATCTCAATTGGAATTCTTTTTTATCATTATCTGCCAAGTGTTTTGTTAGCTCAAAAACACTTCAAGATAGAATCCAACATACCAGAGATAATCTTTATCTTATTGACTCATTGAGGATCGTTAGATGAAACACAAAAGATATTATGTGATATACAAGTCCATCTAAGAGATAAAGGAGTTTAGAATTTGACCCAAGTGAAATTTTGAAAGAATATCCACTAAATCCGACACCAGCAAAGTAACCGACATTAGATTCGCGTACTGGTTCGCGAAATGTTCAGCCACTTTGGAACTCAGAAGAAATCCGAGTTTCTGGTTTGCGAACCGGTTCGTGAACCGTCCGCCTGTCAGATTTCGTCAAATCTGGATTCCGCTGGAAGTACTGGGCTTATCCAGAACTTAGACGTGTGTACGTCCTCAGCTGTAATCCATGGACTCTTTGCTCAAGAGTACTCCTTTAGATTCATCCATATCCAACTAACGATTTGCAAGCAAACCATTGTAATGGACACATGGCACCGAATCTATCTCATTCATTTTTGAACTCACAGTATTTGTGGGAACAAACACTGGTCATGACACAAGGCCACGTTAGACAAGAATACGATCTCAATCGCAATTATCACTACTAAAGTAGTCGACTATATTTCGAAAGAATAGAGAAAGTAGAATAGAAGAATTTCCATAAAAGTCATAACTCCTGCTAACCTTTTGTCGATGAAGAATAATTGATGTCTTCTTTGTCTTCACAGTCTTCGTCTTCAAGGTCTCTACTACTTTGTCTATATCCCAATTCCGAAATCTAAACTCTAGTAGGCTAAATCAAGAATTGAGTTTTGACACCTAAAACTGACAATTAGCTTGACATACCAACGCTAGTGGGTTTGACCGGACAATGCCCTAACAGAGAAGGGGTGACATCGAATTGGAAGGTGAAAAGATCCGACAAGAGCCATTCAAAACCCACCAGGCAGCATCATTCACCCACGACCCAAGGACGGAAGACCGTCAATTACCCGCTAGAGCCGAAAACTGGAATAGATACAACCACTACTGCTGGTACCACCGGACTTGGTTTCACAACACAAAAGACTGCCGTGTGATGCAAATCCTCAGAAAAACACAGATCGCAAATCCAGTCGACGGGCATGTTGTAGCATCGCTCGTACCGGAGGCCCCCGAGGAGATGATCAAACGACGCAAGAAAATTCCCTCCAAGCGGAAACATTACTGCTGGTACCACCAATCCGAGAGCCATACAACCGAGCAATGTCGCGCCTTAAAGAAATCGATTCAAGAAAAAAAGAAACAAGCTGACCTACTCCATCAGGTAGCGACTGCCGAGTACCAAGCCGCGACCACAACTGACACAATGATCATGATTCAGAGTACAATACAGAATACATCGCCGCAGCAGTAGAGCAAAAGCCTTTGTTCTCTGATTTTTTCGACGCATTAGGATTTGATGCCGAACAAGCAAGGCAGGCGTCTATAATCCTAACAAAAATAGCTGCCCGCGAAGACGTTAGCATGCCTCTAGACAGAAAATACCCACCCCCAGCAAGCACAATCACATTTTCAGAAGAGGACAGAAGGGTAGACTGCGACTACACCAGACCAATGTACGTGACGGCATCAATACGGAAACATGAATTTGGCCGAGCATTCGTCGACAATGGCGCATCCCTGAACCTAGTTCCCTTGCATATCCTAGAAAGTATAGGCATTAAAGAAACGGAAATAAAAAGATTCAGCACACGAGTACAGGGCTTCAGAGGTATTAGCCAACAGACTATCGACACCATCAACTTGGATATACGTGTAGGCCCGATACGAGCCTCGGAACCTTTTCATGTTATGGACATCAACACAGCGTACAACATGTTGCTGGGACGACCATGGCTACACAAACACGGAGTGGTAGCATCCACCTACCATCAATGTATCAAGTTCATATTGAAAGGGAAACAGAAGCGAGTCTCTGCCACGATAAACCCGTTCTCTACGGAGGAGGCAAATTTAGCGGAGGCAGCATTTTACAACATGCTAAGCGAACCGAGTGAGGTAAGGACACAGATATACGCGACACCGCTTCCGGATTGGGAAAGTACCTACCAAGATCAATATGCCGCAGAAAGCAGTAAAGGCAATCGCAGCGCAACGCATAAAAAGTTCCACATAGAAACCCTGCCCGGAGGCAGGAAGATCTATCGATTGCAGCAATCAAAGGGGCTTGAGCCCTGCGAAGAGGTCTACACATCAGAAATAGAAGAGGACCCAATAGGAAACGAGCCCCAATACTTCGAGCGAGCGACAGCGATGGACGCCGCAGTGCATTCAACACGAACAAAGCTAATAAATATATGAACGACAGCAAAGACAAAAATGATGGAAATAGGCGCAGAACTAGGTAATGCGGAGGAAGCGGAACTGACGACACTCTTAAAAGAATTCCAAGACGTCTTCGCATGGACATACGAAGACATGCCGGGATTAAACCCGACCCTTGTCTGCCACGAATTACACATCGCCCCAACCGCAAGACCAGTAAAACAACCTAAGCGCCGTTTCCCGCACGACATGGAAGAGAAAATAAAGGAGGAAGTGAACAAGTTGATTAAGGAAGGGTACGTTCAGTCAATACATCACCCGGACTGGCTCGCCAATGTCGTCCCGGTAAAAAAAAAGAATGGGAAGATAATTTGCTGCGTCGATTTCAGGGATTTGAACCGAGCGTGCCCTAAAGAAGAATTTTCCCCTCCCTAATATCGACATGTTAGTAGATGCTACGGCCGGTCATGAAATGTTTTCATTCATGGACGGTTATAGTGGCCACAACCAGATCCGGATGAAAGAGTCTGACGCCAAGAAAACAACATTCTCGACTCCACTTGGCAATTTCTACTATTTGGTAATGCCCTTTGGACTCAAGAACGCGGGTGCGACGTATCAAAGAGCCATGACACACATGTTTCACGATATGAATCACCACATCATAGAAATTTATGTAGACGACATAGTCGTAAAGGCAAAGAAAAGGAATGAGCATACTGGAAACTTGCGAAAAATCTTTCAGCGATGTATAGAATTTGGACTCAAGATGAACCCCGCGAAATGTATCTTTGGAGTATCATCAGGAAAGTTACTCGGATTCCAAGTCACGGACAAAGGAATTGATGTGGATAGCGATAAGGCAGCAACGATTCTCACGATGAAACCCCCTGAGACGATTAAGGAGCTACAAAACCTAATTGAGAGAATCAACTATGTCCGCCGATTCATCCCTGGTCTAGCACAACACTTACAAACGCTATTCCCATTGTTGCGGAATGATGTGAAGTTCGAATGGGGTGAGCCACAACAACAAGGTCTGAACAAGATCAAAGAGTGCCTCACACACCCGCATGTCTTACGACCACCAGCTCGAGGGGAGCCCTTTTATCTATATCTTGCTAACACAGACACAACGATAGGCGCAGTACTGTTACAAGAAAGGGAAGGTAACGGGGAGTTCCCCGTACCAATCTACTATGTAAGCAGAACCCTCAAAGGACCGGAGCTAAGGTACTTACCTGCTGAGAAGGCCTGCCTACCTCTGATATATGCGGCACAAAAGCTGCGCCATTATCTCTTGGGGCACAAGAACTTCGTAGTGGCAGTGGCAAACCCAGTCGTATACTTGACAACCAAGCCAATCTTATCCGGACGGATGGCACGGTGGAGCACTCAACTAATCGAATATTCTTTTACACCTGTGTGCCCAAGAGGCGTGCGAGGCCAAGCTATTGCCGATTTACTCGCAGCTTTCCCCGGCAGCGATTCACAAGAAATTCACCTGGACATTCTCGGAGAAGTTGCAGCAACCTTGGAGGAGGCCAGGAGCGAACGACTTTGGCAAATGTTTGTGGACGGGTCATCCCACAAAACGTACGGAGGAGCCGGCATAGTCTTCCAAGATCTGGATGGGAAACTCACATCTCACGCATTCAAACTCGACTATCCCTGCCCCAACAATCTAGCAGAGTACAAGAGCTTCCTTATCGGATTAACATTGGCGAAAGACATGGGGGTAAGAAACTTAGCTGTAGTCGGAGACTCGAGATTACTGACGCAGTAGATCGAAGGAGAGTTTAACGTGAAAGAACCTAGCCTGGCGGTGTGCAGAGACAAGGCCCAGAAACTGATAAGGCACTTCGGTCATTTCACAATCGCGCATAAATCAAGGGCACACTAGATTCTAGCCTACAGATGATAGAAGGCGATACCGAGACGGTCACAGTCATCAGACGCACAACCCCGCTCTCATGGATCGAGGATTTCATCGAAGAAGAGGATAATGACTAGCGCATGCCAATTCTGAGGGATCTCCGGAAAGACCCCGAAGACAGACAGTTGTCATGGAAGGAGCTTAAGGCTTATTCTATCATAAATGGAGATTTATACTTTACATCTACGGGTGGAGCCTTGTGCAGATGTTTAGGGCAGGACGAAGCCAAGGAAGTACTGGAGCATATGCACGAAAAAGTTTGTGGTCTAGCGTTATCCATTCCGTTATACCGAAAAATACAGCGAGCCGGATACTACTGGCCAAGTCTAATCAAACAAGCAAATCACAAGCAGGATAATTGCGAAAAATGTCAGGAAGCCCCTCAACCGGCCGAAATCTGCGTGGTGGAAGAGGATCAGGAGGACTGACGCATCCCCTATCTGGAATATTTATAGAGTGGAACTCTGCCAAGGGAACAAATCAACAGAAAGAGGATCACTAGAAAAGAGAATAAGTTCACAGTCGTTGATGGCAAATTGTTCCGAAGAAGCTACAGCCAGAAGATGCTCAAGTGCCTAGGCCCGGTGGAAGCGATTAAAGCTATGGATCTAACACACGCCGGAGAACACCAGGGCAAATCTAGGCTGTACAGCCAAATATATGACGCCGGTTTCTACTGGCCAACCATGGAGCACGACACAACAAAATACGTGCAGAAATGTGACGAATGCCAGCGCCACGGAAATGTTATTCATGCGCCGCATACAACGTTACACAACATTGTAACCCCTTGGCATTTTCATAGTTAGTGGCTGGATATCATCGGCCCTATTACACCCAAATCGTCCAAGCAGCATGAGTACATCATAACTGCCACGGAGTTCTTCACCAAATGGGTGGAGGCAATACCGCTGAAGGAAACCAAGGGAAAAATCATTGTCGAGTTCATTAAAGAGCACATCATCACCAGATTTGGCATTTCCATGTGTATCATCTCCGACAACGGCACACCCTTCGTAAACAACGATGTCAAGACTCTCCTAGCTGCATTCTATATTAAGCAAAAGACATCTACACCATACGATCCCCAAGGAAACGGACAGGCAGAAGCCACATACAAAACACTCCTCCGAATTTTGAGCAGAAACCTATACAACAACAAGAGGAAGTGGAACGAAGAGCTTCCAATGGCACTTTGGGCATACAAGACGTCCAAGCGAACATCAACAGGCGCTTCCCCGTACATCCTCGTATATGGAGAGGAAGCAATACTCCCGGCGGAAGTAGCGCTGGGATCCGTAAGAGTATTGGCAGTGACAGGGCTCAATGTCCCGGATGATAGAAGGTTTCTAGCTATAGACGAGTTAGACGAGAAAAGAGATGCTGCCGCAGATCATACGAACAAGTACAGAGCCCGGTTAGCAAGGGCGTACAATCAGAAGGTGAAGCCAAGATCCTTCGCCAAGGGGGACCTGGTATTAGCTATAGCCCAGCATGTTCAGAGGGATGCCAGCGCGGGAAAATTCGCTCCAAATTGGGAAGGACCCTTCCGGGTAATAGAGGTGTCCGACTACGGTTTTTACAAAATCGAACAGCTAGATGGAAAACCAATCCCGGACAAAAGCAACGATAGAGTCAACGGCACATGGCTAAAAGCTTACTATGTGTAATAAAGCCAATAAGGAATGAAATAAATTAGATTTTCTAATTTTTTTTTTTATATAAATCTTTCTCATCTAACGGGCAAGTGATCTAACGCCCAGACCCACAACTTATCCCATGAGTAGGGGTCTGAAACTATGCTAGAGGATCCTCACCGATGAGGGGGGATCCAAGCAACCAATTCTCCATGAATAGGAGACTCGATTTCCCAGGAACAGGGAAAAGAAAGAGAAAGCACCACGCCTTCTCCGAGATAGAGGAGACGAAAAATGCCTGCGTTAGAAAACGTGACGCAATCTAGCCAAAAGGAAGGTGAATAACCCACCCAAGCCAAGGAACACAATAAAGGAGAGCAACCAAGCTCTCCCAAGAAACGGAAAACCCAACAAGCAAACAGAGGGGGTGAACATTTTCCCCTCACAACTCCATCAACCGGAGAACCCAAAGATAAGTCACGGGGGAGAACGACTAATCTCCCCCGGGACACTCCGAAACCGGAG
>JAJJMA010092977.1:0-22447 GCA_023529015.1 Papaver nudicaule
TCTCTCAGAATCCCCTCTGTAACGCATCTTCCAGAATATGACTCCTTTTAGCTCTTCTCGTACCGTATCTTCTCTGAGAGTATCCTTTGAGGCCAGTCCCCAATGGGACCTTTCAGAGGATATCCTCAGTCTTGGAGGCTCCAGACTGTTTGACCGCAAACCAAGTGCAACCCTAAGTTTGACTGGTGCTAAACAGCTGTATTCTTCTATCTGACTTGGCATTTAATGCCTCTGTAGTACCCTCAACCTAACCCGTGCTTTAGCCTGTCGCACTTTACACGTGTCTAATCCTTAAGCGGGGTGCGGTCAGTTACTTTTAGGGATTATCCCATACCTCTCGGTGTATTCACTAACTTGCTACCACCCCTGGGATGATGCCACGTGTCCCTCAGATTTCTGGTACCTACAGCTGATTTTCATTCACCGTTTCCCAATTTCGCTAATTGTGAACCAACTATATATTTCGCAAGAGCAGCTATTCCACTTAGCCCTTCAAACTCAACACTAGATTTCATATCCATAATATAAATTTCTAGTTGTTCGAGCCGTGCAAGATCACATTCAGAAAAATCTCTTGGATAAAATTCTGCCAGACGAATCAACTTATCCTTATCAAAAGAAATAAAAGTGTCACTCGGACACAAGCAAGACACACAAAGAAGAAGTTCAGTAGTTGTTTCACTAAAACGATTACTCAATTCCTTGAGTTGCAAATCTATAACGGCGTAATATATCCCAACACGATAAACATGCATGTTCGTAATCGTTGGGGTATTACGCAGTGGTCTATCTTTATCCGAAAGCAAACTACATCATCCATATTAATAACCGTTATACCATGTAACTCACAAAATGAAGAAACTTTAGCAAGAAAAGAATCCCAATCTGTGTCCCTCATCTCTTGCAATCGTCTCTTGCAAATACTAACCAGTTTCATTGCATTCACAATATCTTGATCTTTCTTTTGCAGCGCTTCTGAAAGCAAACTTGTGAGGTCCATAATTTTCTTCATCAAATGAATGCGGAAAACAAAACCATACAATTTCATTGTTTTTACCAGGCCAATTTCTTCATACCTCTTGTCAGATAAAAGGCCTTTCGATAATGTCCTAAGCACACCCATTACAGGAGAATACAATGAAATCAAGCTGCTCAAAGTTTTTTGATATGAACCCCACTGTGTATCAGTAGCACGTTTTAGATTAGTCTCTTGGTTTTGCCCTTTTCCAGTTTCAATCTCATTCAAACTAAGGGCTTCAGCTAATTCTGCCCCTTGAATTTCCCTAAGAATCTCAAGGCGTTTCGGTGATCCTCCAACCCAATTGTCACACAAGTAACTAAAGAAAATAAGTCCTTAATTTCTGGGTTACGTGTTGCTACGGCTACAACGGCTAATTGTAATTGGTGGGCAAAGCAATGAATATAATAAGCACAATCATTCTCATCTTGAATCAGTTTTTTAAGACCATTGTACTCACCTCGCATGTTGTTAGCTCCATCAAAAGTCAAAACCTTGTCCCCGCAACATGAAATACTCAAACCATGTCTAGAGAAGAAATTATCAATTGTTTCTTTGAGTGAGAGAGCCGTCGTAGAAGTAACATGCTCAATACCTACAAACCACTCAATAACTTCACCTTCTTTTAACATACCATAAAACAATAGCTATTTGTTCCTTGTTTGAGATATCTTTCGACTCGTCAACAAGGATGAAAAATCTTGAATCCCCTAATTCACTCATAATTACCGAGATGATTTCATATGAAATAGCACTAGCAATGTCTTTTTGAATAGTAGGAGAAGCCAATTTCAGATTTTCTGGCCCCTTGTAATTGATGTATGGTTTTATCTCTGTCAGATTATTGTTACCAAGCCATTCTAAAATCTCAATAAAATAATTACCTCTGTTAAGTGAATCCTTGCCTTCATCATTCCCACGATGTGGTAATCCTTGTCGTAGAAGTAATCGAGATACCTGAACCGAACAGCCCAACCGAATTTCATATCTCCTCATGGTTTCATCTGTATGTCTATCAAGTACGCATCAACATGTTGATTTGGGTTTGTGAGCACTTCCTTGGACGCCTACATATTTATCTAACCTGTCTCTCTTCTTCCAACCTGAAAATCCACCCTTAACAAAGTTGTCAGCACCTTTAGATTTGAACAGAAAACAACATAGGCAGAACACTTTATCCTTTGATATGCTATATTCTAACCAATCATAATCATTAAACCACAAGGGATCAAATCTTCTATTGTTATCATTGCCCTTCTTTGAAAGAAGAGGAAATATATGATTTTTTGGTTGACAAGCACCCATCTGCAAATATGTCACTCGAACTTGGTCTCGATCATTTGGATGATAATCTAATATTTGTTTGCGAAGTCCCGGGTCTGTAGGAAGATTTACAAAATCCAATACTCTTGAATTAACTTGCAAAGATGATGCCACTGCAGGTTGTTCCATTCCTGGTGCTCTATTCGTATTAACTTGCGGAGATGGTGTAGGTTCATTGATTCCTGCTGCTCTGTTTCTATTAACTTGCGAAGATGAAGATGGTTGATCAACGTCATTGCTGCTGCCATGTCTTTTAGAAGGCGGAGACAAATCATCCTCATTTATTGAGCGCTTTGAATAGTATCTCAACATGACCAATGTTAACTGCAAGAATTTCAGACATTATAATTGGACGACCGAAGGGAGTCCCTTAGGGATGACTTTTGTCATTCTGTCTGTCACAAAGTTTGTGCAGCAGAAACAAAATTGGATTACAATTTCACGAAAATCATAAGAAATTGGAGATAATTAAGAAAATCAATCACATACATCATTAAGATACAATCTAATACATATATTTACAGTTTAAAATTCTTCAAAATAATCATTAGATTGATCGAATGATTCAGATATTATTCGGTTCCTCTGTTTTCTGAAGAACAAAGATCTTTACCGGAGAAGACGAAGTCGTGGATCGGCAAATAATTTGACCCGTATCCAAAAAACGACCCACTAACTCGACTCAGCCATTATCTCCTCCACCAATTTTTACAGCACCTTTAATTCTGAAATTAATGTCTTCATTATTCCCCCTATAAGATCAATCAACCAGTGTTTCAGTGGTTTCATATACACAAACCAAATCAATGAGACCAAATTCAGATTGGAAAACAAAGATGAAAAAAAATGAATTTAAATTGTAGACATACAGTAACAGAGAACCGGTGAAGAAGAGTAGGTTTCCGAAGAAAAAAAATGACCCCAATTGTGCAGAGAAGTTGGTTATGCAGAAACCCAACCAGTATAAACCCTGTAGGTAATGGAGATAGATAAAGCCACCACTGCCAATAAGTATTCCAATCCTATTCTCTCATTCTTCATGAAACAAAATCACAAACCCACTGCTTAATTTTAAAAATCAAACACACCCATATACTGATACAGATCTAATCAAAAAATGGATCGGCTCAAAACAGTTTGGTGAACCCACCCAATCACCGAGCAAGCTTCGATTACCCTTTATTTTAGTTCTCATAATCAAATCTCCATTATCTTTTTGTGATTTTAGGGTAATTGTGAAGAAAAAAAATGGAGAAAAGAGGAGAAGAGAAAACGAGGAGTTTCTTGTTTGTTTCAGTTGAAAGGAAGCAAATTGCATACCGTGGTTTTATAGAAATACTTGACACCTGCTAACCATGCATGGAATATGCAACCACCTAACAACACGTGCGCATTTCAAAATAGCTTTTTAAATAAAAACTGTAAGACCAATGTTTTGTTTGAAAGGAATGTAAGACCAAAATTTGATGTGTTCCTTCTTTTTTTTTTTCTTTAAACAAGGTAAACAAGCCTGCTGATAGGCTTATATAAATGTAAATAGACCTAATTTGAATTAGAGATGCTGCATCCATCCGTAAAAGACTCCTCTAAATTTCATTTCGTAAAAATATATTAAAACGAACAAGTAAAAACTTTTTCATCACCTTCCTGCCACCTCTGGAGCATGGTTTTAAAATCACCGATTCACGATTCTGAATCTTACGATTCGACTCAAAAAAATTCAAAACGATACGAATCTCTGTTATGAATCACTAATCCAATGAATCATACGATTCAAAATTGGAATCACCGATTCGACTCAAATATTACGATACACGATTCTTTTTCTCTTATTTTTTTAACATCAAAACTAAAGATTAAGAGGATGCAATCAACATAAATTCCAAATTTGAAATAATCACTACTTCGCTCCTATCGTGGGATACACCTACATACCCAAATCTCAGTGAAGAAAAACCCAAACTAATCCTGAGATGGTGTTTTGAAAAATGAGCAAGATGAAGAAGACTAAATTCAATTCTGATATTGGTCGTGATGTAAAACTTATAGAATAGGGGAATGAATGGTTTATTTTCTACGAAAAAGATGTCGAGGCTCGAGTCTTTTAATGTACCAAACCAGCCGTTTAGGTTAATGAGAAATGAAAAACACGGTATATCTATTTTCTAAAGAGAGTTAATCAGGATCATCTATTTACTATAGTGTTCATTTACTATAGTGTCAATTTGGTGTCATAAAGCTTTGACGTGGCAAATTCATTTCATATCTGGACTATCACATTTTGACTTAATTCTTTTTTTGATCAAGGGAAGGAAGGTTATATTTCTTATCTCCACTAAATGTTCTTTGGTGCATACATGTATTTATATATTTGTGTGTAACATTTTGGTACATAAAATTAAAGAGTCGATTATGAATCTTCGATTCACGATTTTATTTGCGATTCGATTCTTAAATCATATCAAGTAGAGGGTCGGACTTTTACTGTGTAGGGATCCTTTTTTGTCTCAATTTGTATAATCAGTGGGTATAAATCATCCTAATTAAATTTGGCCCCATGAGTAAGTATTTGGCCCCATGGAATTTTAACCCCATCTAGGGATAGTGGCTATGGAATGTCAAAAAAATAAGGAATATACTAAGTTACCCTTCACTAGTTAAAATTAATTTTTGTAATACAAAAATTTAAAACTTTAAATTTATTTTGATTTCTTTCAAAATAGATCAAAAGATAAAAGAAAACAAAAACTTTTTTTTTTTTTTGATATCATTTTTGTTTGTGTTCTTCGTTTTTCAAAAACCCAAAACAATAATCGGTGGATGTTGAGCTGAACATCCACCGATTATTGTTCAAGCGATTGTTGTTCGTGTTCTTCGTTTTTCAAAGACCCAAAACAACAATCGGTGGATGTTGAGATAAACATCCACTGATTATTGTTCAAGTTACAACAACCGGTGGATGTTGAGCGATCGAATGCATAAATATACAATAGTAAATGAGATAAATTTATCTCTAAAGATACAAAATCCCCAATATTGAAAATCAAAAACCTAATCATAAGGTAAAATTACAAATCAAATCTATAATATAAAACACATCGAAGACAAGTTGGCTTAGACAAACGGGCCGTTGCGATCTCGCCGAGTGTGAGATCTGATGGTTGTGGTTGTTTTGGATCCCTCCTCTCCCATCAAGTCCCTTAAATGATTATTGGCCCACTCCATGATTGTCCATTAAAAACCATTTTATGTTTATTAGTTAATGTGTCATTAATTTTTAATTTATAATCAATAATCTATTAATTAATCATTATAAATGTATCATTAATAAATCTATTAAATATTCTTTTAGATAATTTTGATAGTTTTTATTTTATTTTATTTTTTTTTGAAAGGTTATATTAAAGGTTGGATCGAAGCCACTATACCTACAAATACAAGATGCAAATTTGGATAGAGATAAAGCACCACACTGGATCAACAGTTTTTGTGGCCTCGAGAAGGTGGCAGAGGATTTACTCCAGTATAACATCTCAACGTTGATGGTCATCAACAAGGTTTGTACTAATAACAACTTCAAACACATACAAGATTGTGCACAAATGATTCACCGGGTTATGCATTTGAGGTACTATACAAAGTCATTTTGCATAGAAAAATTGCTTTCGAGATATGTGTGGCGAATGCTTACCAAGGAAGCAAAATAATATTTCCGGTTTCGGGTGTAAACATGCCAGGCTAGCTATCAAAAAATATTGGATATGCAGAGCACACAACTATTTACAATACAAATATGATCGACAAAAATAATGAGAGTGAAATGGTGAAAGAGAAAAAACCCACGGAGATGCCGATGACAATTGGGAGCAAGAGAAAACATATGCTGATTATGTTGGAACCATTTGGAGGATCCAATACATTGGGACAACAGACAACTATAACGGTGAGTTTTTTTTCTTAAGTACAATTTTGATACAACTAAGGTAACAAATCTATCCATCCATAACAAATTAAGAAAACCAATATTTTTTTATTTCTTTAAAACAAACCCAACAAAAGGCACAAAGAATAAGGAGCAGATGCTAAACATGAGTGATTTTTTTTTTTGTTTTGACAACCAAGCGTGCATTGTGTAACGATGACACTCAACCTGAAGGTGGGAATAACAAACAAATAATACAAAGGCACGTAATTGGATTATAATTTTAGTGCACAATAATCATCTCGGATTATAATGCATCTACGAATGTGACATGTAATTGGAAGGTGAAATTAATAAGGTTTGTTACAGATTGTTTTTCATGTTGGTAGGTGTGTCATGTGGTATCAAAAGTATTGAAACATTAATAGCTGTGTTATGTGTTCCAATATTTTGAGACATTAAAGCTTATAAGCATTTATGTTTTGATTATGCTGTCGTAAATGTTAAAAAAAAACTCAAATACTTATCAGATTAGTGAAAGCATTACCAAACGTCAGGGTAAGTCAATCAAGTGCATACTCCAAGATTAACACTAAACCAATATGATCTCAAACAGTTCGATAAACATGTGAACACAAGATAGACAGAAATTTACAGAGAAATTAAGGAAGGAAACATTTACTGGACATCTAATCAACATATAAATAACAGTGGGTATGGGAGGATGACCAAAAAATGGATAAATCTATGAAAGAGGAGGCATTGACCGATATGAGATGAACAATGGCATTTCAAGCACTATCTATGTCCGCGATAAAATTGTATTATTCAAAAAAATCGTGATGAAACCTAAAAACGAGGTTTATAATCCTAGAGTATTAATCCCTTACCTTGGCTTCAGTATCGGACCGAAATGGAAATTGTAACAAGATATAACATTGATATTAAATAAAAACCAAACCGTCTATTTGTTTAAGATTTTTGACACCGTTATCTACGACAAGGCGTTTGTCGAAGCGTCGAGTCAGTCCGTCGAAAACATGATTTATGCCTGCGTATGGTGTGAAATAAACAAAACGATAATAACGTGGGAACCAAAATAACAATACGTGGTTATCAATTGGTTTTTGTGGACTTCAATCTATCAATACCTTCATTCTAATAAATTTGAAGACTGAAATTTCAGAGTAGAAAATTGAGTGAATGCAGTGACCATATTCTAACTTACCAAATGTGTTTATTCCAACACGGGTCTTTTAATTTGGATCCGAGCATGGTTTACACGACAACAGGTCTTCTCAAATTTGGGATATGAAGGAAAAAAACATAGTTTAAAAAAATAGACGTACAATATTGAATAGTCCCGTGCCGTCTGCGGCACGGGCAAATATCTTGTATAGAATAAAGAGTAATTATAAGCATATATAAACTGTAAATTAGAACTAACCTGTTCAGATTCTTTAAACAATTACTTGAAAAAAATTTAAACAATTACTTGAAATTTCATCATGATTCTTATCTAATGGTCCCCCAACACACACTGCTCAGTTCGCGTTCCCTTTTGCTTTTCTTCCTCTGAATATCTTTGTGGTTAGAGTGAAAACGAGAGTCTGATATTCGGGAGATTTATCTTCTCCTTTATTTGTTTCCAAATTTGCCCCCATTTACTAATGGTTTTCTCCAATATAACCCTAAGGAGGACAACATATTTTTTTTTTTTTTTTGATGAACAATCCAATCACATTTCATTCAATCCAAAAAAGTGATTACATGATTGCTTACATGAAAAATTAGAAGTCAAAATACAGGAAATCAAAACCCAAATACAAATATAGATGCCAATTACATGTAAACTGCGAAGAGAAAGAGCAATATACCGCAAAGACACCCAAATCTGATTTGTATGAGAAGTAGAGAGAAAAGATGGTATAATCCGGAATCAATTCCAACATTTGATAAAATTCGTTTTGGTACAACTAAAGGTATAAACACCTTTCCGACCAAACCAACGTTTCTGAGGCTACAAACCACCTTTTCTGACCAAATCAAAAAGAGGACCCTCTGTTTCTTTGAAAACAACTCGTTTTCTGTGTAGTTTTAGCTTAGTTGGTGGATTCAGACCTCCTCCATCTTCTCACCACCTAGTACAGCTACACAGCAGGGAAGAAAGCCTTGGATTTTGTTGTCTTGCTCCTGTTTTGAAGTCATGATTTGGGTTATTGTGTATGTTAGGATAAACCGATTGGTTTCCTAGTTAGGCCCATTCCATAGTTCGGTTCCATAATTATATTAGGGAAGAGTTTGAGTTTCCTTGTTGGAGACTAATACTTGGAGGCCAAGTTTGTATTCTCTATATATAGGACTAGAATTGGGGGTGTAGAGATATCCAACCTAGAAGAGTGGTAAAGCCTTGTGCTTAGTTTTTTTGTCTCTTTGTTAGGGAGGGTCGGTGCTACCGTGAAGGTCAATATTGGTGTGAGAGAAACTTGTAGAGAGAGGGTTTGGTGTTCTAGTGTGTAGGTTTAGGGCTTTGCCCTGAACCGGGTTTCTAAAGTGTTTCCATGTTTCTTCTATGTTATTGGCAACTATGAAGAAGGTGTAGAAGAGAAGATATACGAGGCTGGTTTGGAGAATGGTTTAGAGAGTTGATTTCTAAGGTTTCTCAATGGTGTCTCAGGTATGTCTTGGAAACTCTTCGGTTTGGTCTTCTCGTGGGAGTTGTGTAAAGAACATGTTATGGTCTTGATATAATAAAGTTTCTATGGTGGTGTTGGCCGTGGAGTAGCCTGCAAAGGTGAACCACGTATATCTTGTGTTGTGGTTGTGTGCTTGTTTATCTTCTGTCTCTATACTTATTTCTCCGTGTTACGGTTCAAATCACCAACAACCCTTGTGATCCTGTACTCCGCTGCGCTAGGGGTGCCAATTTACCCAACAATTGGTATCAGAGCCGTTGGACGGGTGGGAGTGATTGAATCTGGAATTGAATGATGGTTTATTGTTCGGGTGGAGATATATGTTTGAAGATAATGTTTCAACCAGTTTTACACAAAGATGGATTTGTGATGTGACTTACAAATCGGGGTTTGACTTTAGTAGAAGTGTATGTTCTTCGTTTAGATTTATGATGTAGTATGGGATGCCGAATAAGGCTGAATGAGGTGGAATGCATATTTACTTCTTGAAGAGTGTTAGTAGCCATAAACTATAAAGAATGGGGTTACAAAGTTTGAAGAAAGGATGGGGCTGTGAGGTCTCATGTAGAAGCAAGTCAGTAATGCTTCCAAGTTATGCACCAGATGTTATATATTTATGTTCTTAAATATATGTTGAAGTATTCTTGATGGCTTGCATGTGATATCAAGAATGTGCCCGATCTCGGAAGCATGTATACCACAGTAATATGGGCATTCACACGGTATATATTTTTTAGCGAGTATATTGGTGTGATGGTGGTAAATAGTATGTCATATTGGTGATGGCTTTGGGAATCGCTAAAGGATTAAAGCTTGTTTATCACAGTGGAGATGTCTGATGGTTTATTTCAGATACACGGTAATCTTGACATGTGCTGGAGTATGATATTGAAGCTAATTCTTCCTTTCTGGGTTAGAGTTCAATATGTTGTTAGCTTACTAGTTAGGTGGAGCTAACGTTGATTCTTCTGGATGTTTCTCTTGGTGATCAATGGCGGAGTCTGTGCAAGGATTCATTGACGATGATTGAAGATTTTCATGGTGTATGTGAAACGTGGAATTTCACAAGTCTTCTTGGAGAAGAAGATTGTTTGAAGACTTTATCAACGTCATGGTGTTTTGGTCGAAGAGATGGTTCTACGAAGATGGAAGTTCGGATGTGAGCTTCAAAGTAATTCTAGTGGTGTATAGATGGTGAAAAGCTCTTGGAAGATGGAAGTGATTTCCTGTGGTCGTCTCATGCTTTAGGAAGCATGATCCGAGGTGGAGATTGTTAGGAAAAACCGATTGGTTTCCTAGTTAGGCCCATTCCATAGTTTGGTTCCATAATTATATTAGGGAAGAGTTTGAGTTTCCTTGTTGGAGACTAATACTTGGAGGCCAAGTTTGTATTCTCTATATATAGGAATAGAATTGGGGGTGTAGAGATATCCAACCTAGAAGAGTGGTAAAGTCTTGTGCTTAGTTTTTTTGTCTCTTTGTTAGGGAGGGTCGGTGCTACCGTGAAGGTCAATATTGGTGTGAGAGAAACTTGTAGAGAGAGGGTTTGGTGAACCGGGTTTCTAAAGTGTTTCCATGTTTCTCCTATGTTATTGGCAACTATGAAGAAGGTGTCGAAGAGAAGATATATGAGGCTGGTTTGGAGAATGGTTTAGAGAGTTGATTTCTAAGGTTTCTCAATGGTGTCTCAGGTATGTCTTGGAAACTCTTCGGTTTGGTCTTCTCGTGGGAGTTGTGTAAAGAACATGTTATGGTCTTGATATAATAAAGTTTCTCTGGTGGTGTTGGCCGTGGAGTAGCCTGCAAAGGTGAACCACGTATATCTTGTGTTGTGGTTGTGTGGTTGTTTATCTTCTGTCTCTATACTTATTTCTCTGTGTTACGGTTCAAATCACCAACAACCCTTGTGATCCTGTATTCCGCTGCGCTAGGGGTGCCAATTTCCCCAACAGTGTGTGTACTACTAATGAAGCCATCAGTGCCTTGATTTCTTGGGATGTGGTTTGTTATGTTTGCTATCGATTGCAGGGAAGGAGATAGTATTTGAAGTACTGTACAAGCTCATTATGTGTTCAGCAGGGTAGGCGCGCACCATGTGTTTGTGAAAATTCCTTAGTGACTGTTTTAGTTCAGTAACATTTTGTTGACTGACCTAGCTTTGCTTAAGGCATTTACAATCGTGTTTCTGGGTCTTAGGGCTTGATTCGGGAGCTTCCCAGGTTCATAATGGCGGAGTTAGTAGCTGTCTTTGGTTCTGAATATGAAACCAATAGAATGGCACAGGTTTGGAAGTATCTCTAGAATTTTTGCAGCTATAATGTGTAGTAGTACTGGTTATTCCTCATCCCAACCTGCTGGAGAGGTTGAAGGGGACTGGCTACATTGTCCTCTAAAGGGATATGATGGTTGTAAAGATGGTTTAAATGGAAGGGGATTGGTTAGAGCATCCATGCCTTCGCATTTGAAAGAGCGTCACCTTGTCACCGATGATAGAAAAGCTAAATGCAGGGACAAGATTAGCCATGATATTGAAGCATATGCTGCATGGGAGAGGGTGCTATCCCATTTGAAGATGTGGCTTTGCTCCAAGTGCATGCTCTTACATGCTTGGAGTAAACCTTGTAGGCACGAAGGAGGCGTCATTGCTAAGCCTTTGAATAAACAAGGTACTGCAGACTTCCTTATTCATGGGATTGGGAAACCCACTGTTGTTACTTCTAGTGTGCAGAGCGGTAGTGTGGTTGCAGAAGAAGGGGAGGCAAATATTATGCCTATGGGGCTCACTTTGGATTTGCTTAACTCGGTCTTTCAGAAACATATACCAACAGTATCGAGCATTCCACCATCGTGCAGATTAAACTTCTCCAGGACTTTGAAGGCTACCCTAGACAAGGTTTTGCTTAACCCTTGTGATGTATCTTCTTGGATCCAATTACTTCTCTTCCCATCTTGTATCCTCAAACTATATATCCCCATAGGCACAAAGGAAGAAAGGTCGGGCAATAGAAAAAAGATGCAGATAGCCTCCATAAACCAAGCATTGTTGAGGTGGCAAGAACCAAATGGCTGCATCCATATGGCTCATAAATTGCTAGAGGATAGTTCACAACCCCATGTTGCTGAAAAGCCTAGCAAGAAACCAAAACAAGAGTGCACCAATATATTGGCTTGTCGTAAGAAAATTAGCTATGGACATTACACTGCAGCCATCAGGGTACTGAACTCGGGAGGAATTGCTCCCCAAAAATCTAATACCATGACTGAATTGCAGAACAAGCATCCATTTGCTCCACCTTCAGACATTCCTGCAACTCCAGTTGGTGTAGCTCCTGTCTCCGTCACTAACGAGACAGTTCTTGGTGGTTTGAAGAGCTTCCCTAAAGGTACTTCTTGTGGTAGAGATGGGTTACGTGCTCAACATTTATTAGATGCCTTAAGTGGCTCTGCGGCGGCGGTTGCGGACGAACTCCTCACTTCCATCACCGGTGTTACTAACCTTTGGCTTGCAGGGGACTGTCCTTCTGTGCTAGGTGAGTTTGTCGCTAGTGCTCCCCTAACACCATTGCTTAAACCAGGTGGTGGCATCAGGACTATAGCGGTTGGTACCATATGGAGGAGGTTGGTATCCAAACTCGCTGCTTCACGGTTGGAAAGGAAATTGCCGCTTATCTTGGGGATTTTCAGTTTGGTGTTGGCATTCTGTGCGGCTGTGAGGGTATTTTACATTCTGTTACCAGGATGCTTGAGGTTAAAGGTCACCAATCCAACATGACTATGCTTCTTGTGGATTTCTGCAACGCCTTCAATCTTGTTGATAGATCTGTTTTAATTCGAGGGGTGCGAAGCAGGTGCCCGGTCATCTCCAAATGGGTTGAGTTTTGCTATGCCAAACCCTCAAGAATCTATTATAGGGACTCGATCCTATCTTCTTCTCAAGGTGTTCAACAGGGAGATCCATTGGGTCCTCTCCTTTTTGCCTTGACGCTGCATCCACTTGTGAGGAAGATTGACAGTCAATGCAAACTTGATCTTCATGCTTGGTACCTGGATGACGGGACTATTATTGGTGATACTTCAGAGGTTTCTAAGGCCTTAAGTATCATTCAATCCGAAGGGCATCTCAGTGGTCTACATCTTAATATCACTAAGACTGAGATTTTTTGGCCTACCTCTGATCCCCGAAGTTGTAAAGATGGTTTCTTTCCGGCTGACATAGGTAGACCCGTTGTTGGTGTGAAGTTACTTGGTGGCCCGGTGAGCATTGACAACCAGTATTGCAGCAACCTGGTTATGGATAGAGTTAACAAGACTATTCAGTTAATGTTTTCACTTCGTAAGCTCAAAGATCCACAAAGTGAATTATTGCTACTTCGTAGTTGTGCAAGGGCTTCCCGTTTGTACTTCTCCATGCGCACCACCAGACCTGCAGCTGTTGTACAAGCTTAATCTCACTTCGATAGTCACCTTTTTCAAATCTTGCGACAACTAATCACAGGTGATGGGCCAGGTTTTGGTCCCCTACAGGAGCGTCTCGCCTCATTACCAATTAGGTATGGGGGACTCGGCATATACACCATGTATGATACGAGCTAGTATTGCTTTTTGGCTGCATGTGCTCAAATAAGGTCCCTACAAGACACCATCCTTCGTAGTGCTTGCATCTCTGTCACTAGCCCCATTTTTCAGCATGCCCTTGCTAACTACATAGAGGTATGTGGCTCCCTACCTTCTGATTTCAGCATCATCGACACTGCCCCCCATCTCATGAGAACCCTGGCAATCCCATACTTCGAAGCTGTGAAGAAAGGAATGCCATCAAAGTACCACATGACAGAGCGTGATTCAGTCTTATGGCAGTGTAACAAAACTAAGCACGCACATGATTATCTTATGGCTATTCCTATAGGTGGGCTTAAACAGTGCATTGGGCCGCGCCAGTTCAGCTCTGTCCTTTGTTATCGTTTAGGCATCCCTATTTTTAAAGAAGGTGGTTTATGTTTGTGCTGCAAAAGAGAGATGGACGCTTTTGGGGATCATGCTTTACATTGTTCTACCGGAATAGCCATTAAATATCGCCATGATCTTGTCCGCGACGCATTTGCAGACATGTGCTTCAGATCAGGAGTGCCAGCAAGGAAAGAGGTAGCCTTGGGTTTCCTTTCTGATGAGGGGAGTGAGCTGAGGCCTGCTGATATCCTGGTTTACAATTGGGATAACGGTCAGGATATTTGCTTTGATGTTACTGGTGTTTCACCTTTCACAGGTGGCGGTGTCCGCTCTTTCACACCAGGCCATGCCATTTCTGGTGCTATAGCTCGCAAGCACACTAAATACTTGGATAAATACAGAATTCATGGGTATGGTTTGGGTGTTCTTGCATTCACGACTTTAGGTGAGCTTGGGGAAGATACTATAGCCTTTCTGAAGAGACTGAAGAATTGCTTGGCTAGCCAAGACGTTAATTTAAGGGTAAGCAGTCTTCTTTTCTATAGGATAGGTGTGTTGTTATTCAGAAAGGTGTTGGTACCCAGCTTGTTGCGAGGCTACCAAACGATCATTTGGAAAATGTAATTGACAATTAAATGCCAAGAAGGGCTGTTTTTAATCATTCCAACCATTTAAAAATTTTGTCTTCTTCAATAAGAGATACTCCAAAGAGAAAGGAGTGATTAGCCCTTAATCTTGTATATAAAAACGAAGAACCCGGATGCCCTAAATCCCTTTTGTTGAAAATGAATCCAAAGCGACGCCGTGCCGAATCGTCGATGTTCCTTTTTCGAGAATAGCAAACCACAAAATCACCATTGAAGTGAAGAAAGAGTCGCTGTAAAAGCGAAGATAGAATCACCAAAAAGGTGAAGAAATGAAAAAACAACATTTTATTCAATCCGATAACCTAAAACAACAAAAAAAAAAAAAAACCTCCCAAAATTGAGCCCAAAAAGAACCAAATCTGAGCAAGTAGATGAAGACGGCCGCTAGGGTTTCAAGGAAAAAGTTTTAGAAAAGAGAGAGAAGGAAAGTGTATACTTGAATTATAATCTCGATGTGATTGTAGAATGCTATATACAGAAAATGGTCAAGGAGCTAGAGCAGGACCAAACAAATCTATAGTGACAACATATTACTACATTACCAATTACTCGTACTCGTTCTTTTTTTTTGGCTTAACACTAGGGGGGGACTTCAGTCCCCACTAGACTCGTTGTGGCTCGGCCACTGAGCTTGTGTAAGTTTATAAATTGCAAAGGGAAATTGGGTTCTTAGAGGTAATTAAGTTCTAAGTTTACACCCCATTTTTCTAATTTTTATGCATAGTGGAGGGTATATTGATCTTTTTCTTGTTAGTGTAATTAAGTTAGTGTGAATCGGTAGCTTAGTTACTAACATTTTATAAAGTACTCTGTTTGAAATGTGTCAATCAAAAGTACTCTCACTTTTTAAAACTTTTTTAAAGTACCCTCACATTGACCATTTTTTTATTGTAGCGGTTCCATCTGTTTTGAGGAGTTAAGTATGAGGTGACATATGAAAATTGTTTAATTCACCCTTCACATGCAACCACCACTTGAACACCCCACGACCACCACCTGAAGCCTTTACCACCACCACCTAAAACCCTGAACCACCTCATGAACCCTGAACCACCAGCATCTGAACCCACCACCACCACCTAAACTTTGAGCCCCAACCCCCACGACCACCACCTTCGGTGGTAGTTGTGAAGGTTTGGGGGTATCTTGTAATTTCACGACCCATTTTAACATGTCAAACTTATTTTGACTAATTTAGATGGAATGATTCAGGGGCTTCGAAAAAAATTGAAGCCCTCGGATAACACAGGTTCCCCGAAGTAATTTTGCTCTCCCCCTATGTAATTTTTTTTTAAATACCAAAACTACCCTTTTATGTTTTGATAATCAGTGATTAACCAAAAGTATGATTAACAAACTTAAAAAAAAAAAACTTAATCAAAAACTGAAAATCAGTGAAATCAAGTGAAGAAGAAGAAGAAGAGAGAAAAAAAAAACCTAACTTTTTTTCTAAAAAACCCAAACTTGATTCACTCAACCAAAATGAGTGAATCAAGCGTCGAAATGGAGCTAGAAGTATCTCCTTCCATTGAGGCTAACTTCATTGAAAAACTAGGTCACATTCACTCCATGAAAATCAAAATTCGTGAACCAGAAGTACTTACGGCTGCAATCTGAAGAACAGCTAGCCGTAAGTTAGGCTGCCATTAAAGCTTCAGATGCAAGACGTAAGTCCATCTTAGTGGCCGTAACTTACTTACGGCTAATACCGATACTTTGATTAGCAGCCGTAAGTTCCTTTATATCAAATTTTTTGTGTCGCAAGGTTACATGCCATTAGTACAAACTTAGCAGCCGTAAGTTTAGTTACGGCTGAAGTTTTATTTGGCTTAGTAGCCGTAACTTGACTTACGTCTGGGAAAGTGTAGTCGTAACTTTACTTACGGCTGGTACCAGGGTAATTTCAGTAGCCGTAACTACTCCTGTAACTATAAAACAATGTTAATTTTTAACATACATAGATGCCTTACACCTATCAAACCCAAGTCATAACATAAGTAAACACCCAAGTTTCCCAATATAACAAAACCACACATTCATCCATAAACAAAAGCATACCTAATATCCAAAACAAGCTAAAATAAATTCCAGATTCATAACATAAGTTTTTCACTCATAATGGGCATAAGTTTTTCACTTATGAGCATGTTTTTTCCCTTTTCCAGCAACACCTTTTGCTCCAGCTGTACCCCCACGAGTGCGAGGACCATCACCAGGAGCACGACTACCTCTTGGTTCACCAATGTGAGGACCACCACCTCGAGTTCGACGTTCAATAACCTCCTCTTCATCAATATATTCTTCTTCATCCGATACTTGAGGAGGCTGGCGAGAAGATGAGGATTCACACGGCCTCTTGGTACCTCTCCCGAAGACTTCAAAAAGCGCATCTCCTTGGGGTGTAAGGTCATAAATTCCTTCGATTTGGTTCTTAAGAACTTCCTGTTTACTTACACTCAAAGTTTTGCCACTAGAGATGTGGGCGCACATGCTCTTTACCAACATTGCCACTCGTTTTTGCTGCAAATAACATAAGTAGGATTAGTTTAAGACCAATGAATCATAACTATGATGAATTTATAGTGTGCTTACCCCAATTTTGGCCATTTTACCCAACAACTCCAACGATTTCTTCCCCTTCCCTTCAACGGCCTTTTTGAGTTTGGCTTTCTCTTGTTCGATGATGCGGATTGCTTCCGGATCGTGGTTGATCACATAAGGATGACCCCGCTTGTAGAACCATGGCAAATAATCTGGGGTGGCATCTTTTGTGCCCAATGCAGGGTTCAACCCGACTCTAGCGATCTTGTATTGTGTTTGATGACGATTGTTCCATACGTCCGTTGATGGAGTTGGAGAATAGACCATCTTGATGTAGCTGTTTTCAATTTTAGTACCATCCTTTTGCAATTTGAAGTTCTCATGACGAACAACAGTTTGAATAAAACCAATTTGACGGAGACATCACCTAGGATTAGTCATGACAAACCCATGAGGATGATAGATAGGCCCATTATAGTCAGCAAGTGGTGAAAGCTCACGGTTGTCATCCCCCGTTTCCGGGTCTATACGCATGTATGGATCAAACACCACTTGGGATGCATCTAAGTCGTCTAGTTGTTCCCTCAACCACTCTATCTTCTGATGCTTCTTTCTTAGTTGGTTTTGTTCGAAAGGATACTTCATACCTGTTGGGCGATCGTCATTAGGATCCTCATCCTCATCATCCTCATCGTCCTCATCATGCCCATCAACCTCAGGAACCTTGTCCTGCTTCCAGTGTCGGTTCAATCTTGGGCGTATCTTAAGTGTTGGAAAATGGTCATAAAACCATGACTGAAATTAAAAACATAACGTTGGGTTACAAATCAAATGAAGATGAACATAACATATTACGATAAAATGAAGATGGAAAATCAAAAATTACCTGTAAAATACCAACATTTCCAGCAATGTTGCTAGCACCCGCTCTCGAGGCCTTTCTAAGACCGTCTAAAAGGAAGGCAAGGGTTGCCGAACCCCACGAATAGTCGTGGGTGCCCTCAATGGTCCTCAACAACTGAAGGTAGTCAATATTCACCCGGTTTCCACTCTGGTCGGGGAAGAAAATGGTACCAAGGTTGTGCAACAAGAAAGCTATGGCCACCTGCTTAGCCATATCATCAGAAAGTTCCTTCTTGAATGTATCCCCAAACTCAGGCCTCAACCTATCAATCTTTACCTTTCGAACCACCTGTTTGCATGCGGTTCTTCTTAGGTCTTCCTCACTCTGTCCTGAAGCAATATGAAATTCCTCCTCACATTTGTCTTTGTTCCACCCAAGAGTGGCGAAACATAGGTCATACAGTTTTGGCCAAGCCATCCTTTCAGTGTACCCTTCGTGAACCGCTTTGCCTTCATTTTGGAGGCCGGCAATGGACCACATATCGTCCAAGAGGAGACTCATCTCGCCGAATCCAAAATGAAAGGTGTCGGTTTCAGGACAGTATCTCTCTCTCAAAGCGGCAGTGACAATACTGTCATGGATAAGCTGAGAATTCTGAATGTCAGGCCACAATGCTGAAGCCTGAACCAGAGCCTTAACCTTTGGTGATTCTTCATTAATGGACCAAACCCCGGCCTTTTGGTGCTTCAAAAGCTGAACTGCATCTTTATGATCATAAATACAAAACGTTTAAATTTTAGATTTTGAAAGTAAGATTATAGTAAAGTGGGAAAAGTATTGATTCATACCGCTTGCTTACAAACTTGTGCGGCCCACGAATGCTCGTAACCAATTAACAAACTTGGATCCTCCGCCTCACCCCAACGTCTGCCGTCTTCCTTTGCTGGTAAAAACTCGTCCTTTGGAAATTTTTGGTGTCTAGGTCCAGCTTTCTTTCTCTCCTTCCTTTCGTTTGGTGGCTGTTGAGACGAGCTAGCTTGTGCTACATGTTGAGACGAGCTTGCCTGTTCTTGATGTTGAGACGAGCTAGCTTGTGCTACATGTTGAGACGAGCTTGCCTGTTCTTGATGTTGAGACGAGCTAGCTTGTGCTACATGTTCAGACGAGCTTGCTTGTGCTGGATGTTCAGGCGAGCTTGCTTGTGTCAATAACAGATTTGGTGGTGGTTCCTCAGAAACTACAGCATCATCAATTGGAGCAACATCCTCCAAAATATGTTCACCGCTCCCACTTCCTCCCTCACCTACCAGGCTACCCTTGCACCTCTGTTGCCGGCGTGCAAATTAACACCCCCACGAGCTGGGGGGGAAGCAACAGGGGTCAGGTCATTAGCTCCCTTTTTCTTCCGCCTGTGTTGGTGAACAACGACTGTTTGAAACAACAGAACCAAGGAAATAAATTACTACTTACGGCTACATAGGGGTTGAAGAAGCAAAACGTAACTAACCTACGGCTACAAATGCCCCTATCGAAAGTCGACGTAAGTAACTTACGGCTGCAAGTTATAAGCAATTAGTAGCCGTAACTAGTTGACATTTGGTACCCAAAAGTTACAGGAGTACCTACGGCTGTTAAGGCAAAAACTTTTGGCGCCGTAACTATACTTACGTCTGCTAATTACCACTTACGGCTACTAACTCTGCGATACAACTTTGGTTTCACTAAAGGAACTTACGGCTACAAACGTGAAAACCTAAGTAGCCGTAACTAACACTGTAACCGCGATTTTGCCCTAGTTTCAGTTTTAAAAATTAATCTAAGCAACAAAAATTGAAATTGGAGAGATGGGTTTTCAATTCTTACCTCTGGGAAACCATTTCTGGGTTCGATTGAAATTGTTGAGGCGGTTGTAGTGGAGGTGGTAATAGTGGCGGTGGGTTTTCAGAGAAAACCGCTCTTGGTCGAGTGGGTTGTTCTTCCCCCTCCTTTGGTTTTGATTTTTTCGTCATGCTTTTATAGAATTTAATCGCCGATGAAAGTATTCGTAATCGCCAATTAAGCGAGGCGAGGAAATAGAAGAGAAGAAGAGAAATAGAGAAAAGAGGCGTAGAAGAAGAAGAAGAAGAAAGAAGAAGAAGAGGAATGTGGTTTTGAAGCCCCTTTGGCTTTTTATTAAAGGTTTTATTGCACACGCGTGTGTTCCGCACATGTGGCCAATTGGGTGCAAAAAGAGAGCATGGGTTGTTTCTGCTGGTGTAAATAGTAAATACAACATAACTACTAATTTCAAAATATAGATGATACAACTACTAATATTCAACCATTAAAACACATAATTGGTTCACCCATAGATGTTTAGGTTTACACATAACATAAAATAAGAACCGTACTCAACACATAATCAAAATCAACTAACATTTCCAGTTCCAAACCATGTTCGGCTGCGGATTAGTTCAAAGCTCGGTCCGCCATTCGCCTCGACAAGTGGACGAAGACGTTCTACAGCAACACAAATTCTATTGCGACAAGGAACGTCGTCCACCTCACCAACTCTCTTGCGTCGAAGATTACGGATTGGTCGCTCATTAAGGTCACAAGTGCAAGGGATATAGCTGGGGCCAGGATCAGGGTCATCACCCAATAGTGGTAGAATATTACGAATTGGTGATCTTATGGCAGGAAGATACTCCCTTTCTGCACCTTCTTGTGGAAGTTCCTCAATAACTTGGCTAGTTTCATTTGGTTCAATCACAACACTGGATTCAGGAATCTGTACTTGCATTATTTCAGTTGGTGCAGCCACGGCACTTGAGTCTGGTTCTCTGAAGCGCAAAATATGGCAGAGAAATGTGAGAAAATTGGTTGTCAGTGTAACTTACGGCTACTAATCCAAATAGATATGCAGCCGTAACTCAACCTACGACTACTAATTCAAATAGATATGCAGCCGTAACTAAACTTACGGCTGCTAAGGTCGTACTTACGGCCTGTAACCTTGCGACAAATAAATTTTGATTTAACGGAACTTACGGCTAGTAACTAAAGTATCGAAATGAGACGTAACTAACTTACGGCTAGTAAACTGAACTTACGGCTTGGATCTGAAGCTTTAATGGCTTACCTAACAAACTACTTACGGCTAGCTGTTCTTCAGATGCGAGACGTAAGGAGGACTTACGACTCTAATAGCCAGCCGTAAGTAGTTCTGGAACTCGTTTTTTGATTTTCATGGAGTGAATCTTACCTAGTTTTAGCACCAAAATCAATAACAAAAGAGTGGGTTTGGATGCTTACCTTTGCTGCTCCATTGTTGCATCAGTTTTGATTCCATCCATGATTAAAAACTCGAAAATGAGAAATGTGGAGAGGAAATGGGGAAGAAAAGAGAGGTAAGAGAGGAGAAGAGAGGGGAGAAATTTTGATGTTTTGATTTTTAGGTTTTGATTTTTTTTGTGTGGGATATAAGTATTTATGTTTGTAATTAGGGTGGGGGTAAATTTGGGTAAGAATTAGTATAAATTAGTATAAGGATAACTTAGTCATTTCACGATTTTTGACAGCCCTCTATAAAAACGCCTGGACATTTGAAGTAAAAAGTGAGGGCTTCAATTTTTTTTAAAGCCCCTGAATCACCTTTCTTTTTTAGATGGAAAAGCAAACGGAAGCAAACGGAAAAGGTGCTTTAAAACGGGGATAATTTATGAAAAAAATCTCTTTTAAGTTTGTTATAATCGGTAGCTTTATTAGGTAGGAGGGTATATTACTCCTGTAAGATAAGGGTTAGCCTCTTAAATTTTGGGTGCCAGATTTTTTTGGTAAATATTTAGTATGGCTAAATGATTTGGGGTATGGCCAAATGACGCAAGGTTTTTATACTACCTCCGCCCCTGCACACCTACTGCACTTTTTGCCGACCTCAACTGCTACTTGGTTGAGATTTTCTTCTTAATTCAAAGGACATGACATTTCGACAAAAGAGCCTAACAACCTTGGGGTGCCTGATTAAAATCACTATAGACAAATAGTACCAATCCCTAAAAGAAAAAAACCTCACGTCATCAGGGCATACTCAAAGGAATCCGGGCAGATTTCGAAAATTTTTCAAAACTCGATCACCCGGGTGTAATTAGGTTATCCCTTATCTCAGTGTCTAAAATACCCCCACACATATTAAGCTACCGATTAACTCAAAACAAGTTACCGATTAAGCTAACCTAATTACTAATTTAGCTACTTAGCTACCGATTACTTTAGTTCTTTTCAAAAAAAAATTTCATTTGAGAGGGAGTTAGAAGAAGAAGAAGAAGAAAAAGAAGAAGTTTTTTTTTTAGAAGTTGAGATGGTTGTTTTGAGTGAGATTGAGCGGGGTGAATCTTCTTCTCTTGAAGATGATCATGCTACGAATTCCTCTTACGTTAAAGAAGCCATGGATTGTTGGAACTCTACCATTCTAGAGAAAAGTCATGAACAAGAGTTCCAACAATCCATGGCTTCTTTAACGTAAGAGGA
>JAJJMA010092982.1:1847-15261 GCA_023529015.1 Papaver nudicaule
TTTTTTTTTTTTTTTTTTTTTTTTTTTTTTTTGGTATTGAAAACCGCAGTCCCCCGCGACCAAACCGCAAGAACCGCACAACCGCGGTTCTAAAAACCGCCGGTGCACGGTGCGGTCGCGGTTTGATTTTTCAAACCGCACCTTTTGACGGTGCGGTCGCGGGGACCCCCTAAACCGCAAGAACCGCACCGTTGCTCACCCTAGTTGTGTCGACCTAAAATGTTACAGGAGAAAACATTTTAAGCACTGCAGTTTTCTCTCTGTTTAGTTTTTATGCTTCTTACAAGAGAGTTGTGAGGCAGAAAACGGAATGTTCTTGAGAGGGGATTGGGAGGGATTATCTCTGTAACTTGTTTGCTCATAGTAATCATATCGTCGTCTTTGGAGAGTGGATGTAAATCAAGGCAACTTGATTGAACCACTATATATCTTGGTATTGTGATTGTATTTCTTTAATTGCTAACATTTCATATCAAATTGGTCATTGATTCTTGCTGAGGTGCATTTGGGTATAACAATATCTTTTTTGTTTCGGATATTCTTGTTGTCACCTGTATTTAATCCGTTAAACTAAACAAAGCTCAATGTCCAGCACTACGTTATATGGTGCGAGTCGTGCGACTACACTCAATTAAATCGGTATACGGCAAAGATTAAAAATAACCTAAAATGAAATAAAAATAATCATAAGATTTTAGTTTCTACTGGAGTCATAACGTGTAGACATCATCCATGAAGAAAAGGAAATGGGAAAAGTAGGTGAAAAGAACTCATAACTGGTGCCTAACCTTACTGGTTTGACATCTTCACGTTCTACAGTTGGGGTCATGTTTCAAATACAAAAACTGGTACTTAGTACTTCGTAGTAGGTTTCATCGAGCAATATCAGTAGCAAAATACAATTAGAAATGAAATTTAGCATGACTATGGACTGTGTACCCCAACTAGGTTGGCACCACAGCCACCACCAGTCATTTTACAGGTCGTAAGTAATATTCTGCAGCCATAAGTATAGTTACGGATGCTAACCTATTTGACTTTGGAGCCGTAAGTTTGGGAATTGTACTGTAACTGAAAAACATGTCTCTTTGTCTGAGCAATTAGATGCAAAGTCTTATTCGGACTGTCTCTTTGTCTGAGCAGGATGACTAGGAACAACATGTCTAGTGACACTAGTCAGATCCGAAGCCTTGACATGACTATATGGCACAAAGAAGTGTAATAATGGGTAATTAGATGCAAAGTCTGGACAAACTGGAGTTATATCTACTGCAGCTAGCTAACTATGATATCAATCAATATGGGCATTACCAAGATTCTAAACAGGTTATACTCTTCCACAAGGACCTCAAACCAAACTGCAGGGTTAACCAAACATTTTTTCCCAACAGAGCTAAACTACGATGAAAAGTCAAGGCAAGTCCATTCAACATTTACCAAGGATGCAGAAACATTGGGTGCAACTAAAATGTATTCAAGAGGTTTTCGGTTACAGTACAATTGCCTAACCACGAAGAAGAATATACATCACCACTAGTTCCCAAACTTACGGCTCCTAAGTCAAATAGGTTAGCAGCCGTAACTTACTTACGGCTGCAGAATATTACTTACGGCCTGTAACCTTGCGACAAATAAATTTTTATTCAGAAAACACTTACGTCTACTAACTAGAGTATCGGTATTAGCCGTAAGTAAGTTACGGCTACTAATATTAACTTACGTCTTGGATCTGAATCTTTAATGGCAAAGTAACTTACGGTTAGCTGTTTTTCAGATTCCAGCCGTAAGTACTTCTGGTTCACGAATTTTGATTTTCATGGAGATACAAACGATTGGTTTTAGATGCTTACGTTAGGTGCTCCATTGTTTCACCATTGTTGGTTGCATCCACGATAAAAAAAAATAAAAAAAAAAAAACTTATAGCCGGCGGCGGCGGCGGTGACAGTGGCGGTGGAGGCGGCGGTAATGGTGTAAAAACACCATGACTTAATTATTTTTTGATTATCAGTTTAATCAAGTTTAATTTAATTAATTATGTGGTAACTAATTAAACACTAAACATAAAGGGGTAGTTTTGGTATTTAAAAAAAAATTACACAGGGGGAGAGCAAAAAGTCTGAGGGCATCGTTTTTTCCCGAAGCCCCTAAATCAGCTTTCAAACACAAACCATAAATATTGACACATAACTGAGATTTAGACTCTCATTTTTCTTCAACGAGGAAGCCGAGAGGACAACAAACCAGAATCGTCCAGTTGCTCGGAAATGAGTTACCCATCCATCCATCCACCTGCCGCACGGCTTTGAAATTTGATATATATTCGACCACTGACAAATCCTTAATCATCCCTTTATGCTTGTGGATAGTATACCTCCTGTATGATCCCTGGAATCTGGCATCTCTGCTTACTGCAGGAAAACAGCCAAAATCGTTACAAAAGAATCATGACAACAATTAGAATTGAGAAATTAAAACAAAGAGAGAATTTAGATTCATGTAATGAAAAAGAAAATCATTGCAACAATTAGAATTGAAACAGAGAGAGAATGAGAATGGACCTGTTGGCAGCAGTAATTATGAAATTCGGTGTTGTTTATTGGTATTCAATTTCATCAATATGGAGTGATTCAAGAAAGGTGAGGAGGGCTCTATAAGGTATCGACCTATTCAAACGGTAGCAGGCGGAGATATCCACACGCCGGAGAGAAGACGCCCATAATCGTAAATCTGGTATAGATGTCAGTTCAAAGCAGTACTTAATGGTGAGACTCTCAAGGCAAGGGAAGGAATTATCAGGTGCAACCCATTCTCCTAAGTTTTCCATATCAGATAGGTCCAAGTCTGTTAACGAAGGGAATAGTGCTGTTGTTGCAGCTTTTGCAGAACCTTTGCTTTCTTCTTCTTCTTCTTGCTGGTAATAAAACTCCTGGTCCAAACACTCGACTGATCTCAATTTCCTAATGTGAAGTATCCTAAGACATGGGAGCTGACCCAGGCCTACAAGATTTACACAGAGTTTACAGCCCTCAATACTTAATTCCACTAAATTAGGAAGACAAGAAGATGAACCCATCCACTTCGGAAGCTTTAAACCTGGGAAACCCTCGATGCACAGTATCTCCAAATTGGGGTGAGGTTGGAGACCTTCCAGCACCATACTAGCAGCAGCAGCACCGAATTCTTCTTCTCCCGGGGATTTCCATCGTAGCTCCAATTCTTGAATGTTCTGCTTGTCTTTCAACTTTGCCCTCTCTGCCTCTATTTTGCCGCCTCTCACATTCTCCAGATTTGTCATCCGTATCTTCCGAAGGGAGTTTAGATGTGCTAATTCATGGAGAGAAGAAGTAGAACTAGAATTATAGCTGAAGACTTCATCTTCTTCTTTCCTCACGATGAAAGGCTTTAATTCTTCCAGTCTAGTTAGCTTTTCTATACCTCTAGGCATTTCTACACCATCTGTCTCTCCGCTGTAACTGAGTTTTCTCAATTCCACCCAATTCCTAATATCTCTGGGAAACTTGCAATTTTCACCAAGTTTCGCTATCTCTAATTTACAGATGTTGTTAGTCAAAGACTCGGGCAATTCTGTTATTTTAGTACCAAATATATCAAGTGATCTTAGTTGTGTTAAATCTCCAAGGTTATGGGGTAGTGATTTTAATCCCCGGCAATACGTGAATTCTAACTTCTTCAAACTAGAAAGGAGAGCGATTGAGTCGGGGAATTCTGTGAGCTTTGAATGTGAAATGCCAAAGAACGATAGATTTCGGAGAGACCCAATATTAGCCGGTAAGACACTGATACTGTAACAACTACTGATATCTAAACTATGCAAATTGGTGAGCTTACATACAGAATCAGGTAACATTTTAACATCAGAATAAGAGAGATTAAGGTGTCTTAGGTTTCTCAAAGAACCAACTCGGTTGACAATTTCTTGAACATTTTGGCTATAAGAAAGGTTGAGATTCTGGAGATGGTAGAGTTCACTTATATATGCAGCATGAACATCTTTAATGCGAGAATGGCTGAGATCAAGGTGCCTCAAGTGGTTAAACTTTAATGGGAAAGACCTTTTTCCATAGATTATTCTTTTTTTATCCCCATTGAGCGTATGTATTACACGCATACGCTTGTTTCTAAGCAAACACGGATAAAAAAAGCCATCTTCTCGTAAAACGATTGTCCGCAGTTTCACTGCTTTATTCAAGACATTAGAAGATGCTTCTAGTGCTCCTTCTTCCCTAATCAGCTGTATACGGCGAATTTGGGACACATTATCAATTTTCGTTTCATTTGCTTTCAGAATCGTGACTTCATTACTGCCAACGACACTTAATGCAAGATCATGTACTAAATCATGCATTTTGAACCGTCTAATGTCACCTAAGTCATCCTTTTTTACATCTTGAAAGAAAGACCTAGACATCAACTCATGGAAATAACCATTACCAACATCTTCGAATGAGTTTTGATTTCTTCCATAACACGGATGAAGGAATCCTTCAGCCATCCACAGTTGGATTAATGTCTCACTTTTGAATTCCCAATCTTTAGGAAATAAACAACAGTACGAGAAACATTGTTTCAAATGTGATGGTAAGATATCGTAACTCAACTTCAGTATCGGTATAATTCTGTCACTATGATTTTCTGGTGTTTCTAAGCTTTTGTTGTCTCTGATTGACAACCACTGCCCTTCATCGCTCTGTAAGTGCATAAGACAACCAAAAAAATTTGCAGCAAGCGGCAAACCTCCACATTTTGTAGCTATTTGCTCTCCTATAGTTTTCATATGTGGTGTCTCGGATGCTCCACCCGGAGAAAAAGCATTGTTCTTGATAATAGACCAACACTCGGCTTTAGATAATACATCTAGATTGTAAGGAGGAATAATACCTTGCACCACTGATGCAACTTTTTGGCTTCGTGTGGTGACTATAATTTTACTGCCGACAGAGCCAACATCTAAGACACTCTTAAGTTTATTCCATTCCATGGAATCTTCATTCCACAAGTCATCTAACACTAGCAAATATTTTGTTCCTTCCAATTTTTCTATAACTTTTTTAACCAATACATCAGTGTTTGAGAAATCTTCGCATTTAGAATTAGTGATAGACTCCAAGATATTCCTTAAGATTTTGAACACATCAAAGTCATCAGAAATACAAACCCACATTCGTTTCATGAAATGATGTTCTACCGATTTGTTTTTGTAGATAGACTGTGCTAGAGTGGTCTTTCCAAGTCCCCCCATACCCACTATGGATATGACGGAGACCTTTTCATATTTATTAGAATTTACAGAAGATGATGGTGAAGATATTGACGACGATACATTCATCGTTGTTAACATCCTTACTATCTTAGATTTATCTTTCTTCCTTCCTACAACTTTTGCATCATCCTCGAAGAATGATGTAGTTATTCGGTTGTTTTGTTGCTCATACCGACCACTAGTACTACTACTAGTAGTTTGAAACTGAAATCTTCCCATATCGGTTGCAATTTCGTTCAACTGTTTATTAATATGTTTAATTTGACGAGCCATTTTCATACGATAGACAAGTTGGTTGGAGGATGAAAAAAAAACTTTTACCTTACTACTGCTCTTATGAGATCGACGCATAGTTTCGTAAGAAAACTCATCCAGAACATCGTCAGCATCATAAGCAGCTCCCTTGAGCCTCTTTAACCAAAGTGAAACTTCAGCATCGTTCACTTGCTTCCTCTCTGCATCGCATGTCTTAGCTGAAATAACCTCCAATGTTTGTTTAAGCTTTCTCAGCTCATCCTCAAAACCCCAAGCCAGCATAACCTCATTGCCAACAGCAGCAATCACCTTAAGCAATGCTCCAGATGCATGAATACCCTCGACAGCCATTATACAAGGTTATTAAACAGAATAAGATGATGAGAACAAATTAGAAGAGAACAAAAAGCAGAAGTTACAGAAAAGTGTTTGTTGGGATATATGTTGTTAGAGTTGTGGTATCTCTGTATTTGTAGAAGATGGAAAATTTGATCAACGGCTTAGTTTAAAATTAAATAATCCAAGTTGAAAATTATTAACGCGGAATCAGACCAGTCTTGATTCTCTTGACACCACATAGGAAGATAAGGATTTCAGATTTAAAACCTTTATTAGACATGTTCATAGTTGAGTTTTTGGTTTGGTACAAAACTTAATTATTCCCATTTGAAGTTTTCATACACAGCCAATCAGTTGCCAAGTAAATGCTTATTCAAACTACCTATCTGGCATACAGATAACAGCCTAATTTTAATTAAATTAACAATAATAATGGATGTTAATGAGCTATTAGTCTTAATCGCGTCGTGTTCTACTTAAATTCAACTCTGTGAACATCCATGACTGTGAAATCAGACAAACATTCCTTATAGTCGTCAAGAGCTGTTGGTTTTCACTTTTTTTCTTTCCTTATGTTGCAAACTGCTTACATGAAACTATTGGTCTCCACATTGTCAAAGTGCTCTTTGAGAAAGTAACTTAAATTATTATTCGCAGTGTCGACTGTATTGGTTGTGACAGTTATGGTGGCCAAAACCTAAAATCACAAAATTTAAGGGTTTTCGTGTGGTGAAAGAAACTGGATCTTGGGGTTGAGTAATGAGTATGGTGGAGTCATAACGTTTACAACAAAAGCCTGACTCGAAACCATTAGCCAAAACAATTTTATGCTGCCAATCTGTAATATTTGTTGAGCAAGTCTTTCACTATTACAAGGAAGCTTGCAAGAGTCCTATTCTAGGTAACCAAGTAAACCGACTTGGGTTAGAATTAGGAAATTGTGAAGTTAGGAAACCGTCTAGGATTTGGACATCGAGTATACTTGACATCCAAGTATTGAAGGTTATAAATAGGTGGTAGTCTATTGAGTCTAATACACAGACATAGAGGTGGAGAGACATATAGGTTTTCTTCTAGTCATAAGGTTACACAACGTTGAGACTTGTTCTTGTAAGGGTTGTGAGACAAGAGAAAACAGCAAGGGACTAAACGGTGTGGTTCTTGTAATTGTTCTTCAGATTTCCATAGTGAAAGGTTCATCATCGTCAAGTGGAGTAGGCATTGTCGAACCACTATATATCTCTGTGTTGTGGTTTGCTTCTTCTTTATTCTTATGTGGTTGTTGTGTGTGCTTTCTTATACTCGTCTGTGTGTGCGCTTGTCTGTGTCTAGAGCTAAACAGGACTGGTATTGATTGCTACAATTGGTATCAGAACCTTGTTCTGTTAACTCTGAGATCAAAGAAGTGGTGTTGTGAGAGATGGGAGAAGGGGATGGTAATATTCCGTTGAAGCCAGCGAAGGTACCAACACCAAAGTATGCAACTATTAGGTTTGATGTGGATAAGTTAAATGGAAGAACATATTTTGGTCTCTGGCAAGTGCAAGTAAAAGATGCGTTGATCCAGCAAGGTTTGCATAAATCTTTGAAGGATGTTAGGCCAAAGGATATGGATGATGATGAATGGGAAGAATATGATTTGCAGGCTTGTGCTGCAATTCGTTCGTGTTTGTCCAAGGAGGTCACGTACAATGTTATGTCTGAGAAGTCTGCAAAGTCTTTGTGGACGAAGTTGGAAAGTTTGTACATGACAAAGTCTCTCACAAGTAGGTTGTTTCGAAAGAAACAGATGTATCGTTTTCGATTCAAGGAAGGTATGTCTATTAACGAACATCAACAACTTTAATAAGTTGATGACCGATTTAACCAATATAGGAGAAGTTGTTAAAGACGAAGACCAAGCTATGACACTATTGTGTTCGTTTCCTGATACATATGATACGTTGATTCAAAGTACATTAGCATCGAAAGACACTATCAAGTTAGACGGCGTAATTGTTGTCTTGTTAAGTTATGAGTTTCGTAAGAAGGATGTTATAGAAAGTGATCAAGCGGTTGGATTGTATGTAAACAATGGGAAGAGACCTGGTTCTAAGAAGACCAAGTATAAGGGAAAAACCATAGGGAAGACTGATTGTCATTGGTGTCACAAACCTGGACACTGGAAGAAAGATTGTCCAAAGCTTAAGGCTAAGGAGAATCGTGATTCAAGTTCGCAAGCAGCAATAGCTGAAGACAGTTCTGATACTGGAGATGTGCTAACAGTCACATGTAGTGAGCATCGTGACGTGTGGATATTTGATTCAGCTTGTTCTTATCATATGAGTCTTCACAGGGACTGGTTTACTTCTTATATGAATCTATAGAAGGTGGTACTGTGCTACTAGGTAATAATTACGCTTGTGGTGTAGTTGGGATAGGAACAATACTAATCAAGAATCATGAAGGAAAGGTACATACCTTGTCTGAGGTGAGGCATATTCCAGAGTTGAAGAAGAATTTGATATCGTTGGGTACTTTGGAATCCAAAGGTTACAAGATTGTAATGGAAAGTGGATTCACAAAGGTGATGAAGACCACCTCCAGACTCGAAGGTGGTGATTCAAGCTAAGAGACAAAGAAATTTGTATCTCTTGTGTGGTGATACAGTGGTTAGTGGAGCTTATGCAGGAATTGAGAATGTTGGACTATCGGTAGTAATGTGTAGTAACTTGGTTCCGAAAGCTTAATGGTTTCTACTGGGTCTTGGCTTCCGAACGGTTCTAACTATTTCTACTGGGCCTGTAGAGTTTATAAAAGCCCGTGTAAACGTTGCCTTACCAAAGCCCGACCCAATTACATCAACTGAAACAATTTTTCTCTGGCAATTTGGGAATGCTAGATTCCAAGTTCTACAAGCACAAACACCATCTACTACAACCCTATTCAGATGGGATTCCTGAGCTGTATTCTCAGTACACCTGAATTCGTGGACAGAACCTACTACAAGTGTGCTTGCTAGACAAAAAACAACAATGCAGGCATGCAAAAGTAAATGGAAAAAAGTACTCTGAAAGCTAAAAAAGAAGAGGTTAACTAAGAAAACGAAATTTTTTCTTAAAGAAATGATTATATCAGTAGACAAGTTTATTGGCAGACAATGGCCATAGTCATTTACATAATTCCGAACGGAATCGAAGAGAAATACCTGATTACCTGAATCAAGAACAATGATCGATGTTCCTTTTTTCTTTCTATTTTCCAGTTGATTTTCTTAAGTTCGTCCATTGCAAAGGTGGACGACCCCGTTTTCCTGATTTTCTTTGCGCTTCATGGGAACACGATTTAAACCCCATATTCGGATAGTCCGGTCATCACTTGCAGACGCCAACATGTGAGGGTTCCTAGGATTCCAGCTAACACAGTTCACAGCCCCAGAATGCCCAGGTAATGATTCTAGCAGCTCACCTGTGCCTCTGTGCCATATATAAACCTGCAGCCAATGTATACCAGTTAACACCAAAATACAGAAACCATATCTGCCTTAAAAAACCATAAAAATAACGCAGGGAGAGCAAAACTACATAAGAAACCGAAAATCCAGAAAGCCCCTCATCAAAAGGCATACGATGTTGTAATAAACAACTTTCAGATAAAATCACAGTATATATTTGTGAGTTTTAAACCAGCCATTCCCAAAATGAATGAGGTGACCCATTTTAATACCTTCCGAAACCCAATTGCTATAATAACTTAATGTTCCAATTGACCACAAACCCTTCTGTTTAACATTTAACCGGGAGTAGTGTCCGAATCTCATCAATCACTTTAGTTAGTGCTTACCAATGGTCTGCAGGTGGTGGCATGATACGGATTGCTTCCTCTAGGTCTAAAATGATATTATGGTGTGACATGGTATACTATAGATCGTCAAAGTTACCTAATTATTAGAAATGAAAAGGAAATCATACCTGAGAATCTTCACTTCCACTAGCAATGAAACCTTGCTCAAATCCACCAAAACAAGACCTGATAACAAATCGGCTGCGTTTGTGACCTTTATACTTGGAAATGAGCTTGCAATCACCCTCAAGGCTCCATAAATGTACTTCTTGGTTAAAAAGATCAACCAACAAGTACTTATTATCCCGCGATAATGAGAATGATGTTACAACTTGATCCTCTTCAATCAATTTTTCAACTTTAGCTACTCTATCAAGAATCAGTATTGATGTTTCCCTACACATTGTTATAATTTTTTCCCCATCACTCGTCACGGCGATGTCTGAAATTTTAAGAGTTCGCTGCCCTTTCCAACATTCAAGTTCTTTTCCATCCAAATCCCACATGCAGATGCTCTTGTCTATTAAGCCAGTAAATATCCGGTTTCCATCAGGATGCCATCCACAGGAGACAAAGTTAAGGCCTGATTTTTCATAAACTTGAAGGCATTCACCCGAATTCACATCCCAAAGTCTGATGACATCCTCTAGTCCGCATGTGAGGATCTGACGGCTGTCAGGGCTCCATGAAATACTCATAATAGGTCTTTGATGTCCAGTTAGTTTGTGCTTCAATGTCACTACACCATCACCATGAACCTGAAACATTAGTTTCTTGAATGAGTGCAATATACATTGCTTGGTGTCAAATGACAACGATGGCTGAATTATGCGGAAGATACAAATTTATTTGTGACATTATTTCAAGTTTACAATGATTTAAAGAGCCCTAGGAGCTGCTCCAATGGCTACTTACGTAGGATGTAAATGTGACATACACCAACCAGAAATTACAAGCATTGTTAACTGGGCAACGGGTTCCTCAAAAGCATGTGACAGAAATACTTGAAGGTTAAATCATTAAAGTTTTCTTTTTTGGGTGAACGTGTCAGGAATGAGTTTGTTATGTGATAAGTCAGTTACATAATGTTTATCTATTATATTGAGTTAGGGTATATTTAACCATATATGTCATGACTTCTTATATATAACAGGATCTATGTCATGACTTCTTATATATAACAGGATCCTCAAAGCTGACACCAAAGGCTTATCAGGGTGACTGACCATAGAGAAAACAAACAGCAACAGGCCATTTCTAACGGAAATTAAGTGCTCAAATTAATAACAAGGTATAATGGTTACCTCCCAAATAATTGCTGATCGATCATTAGAGGACGAGGCCAAGTACTTCCCGTCATGTGAAAATAGCAAAAACCAGACTTCATCACTATGAGATTCCAATACCTATGAAAGTGTAACAGAAAAGCTCAGAACAATCCCGCACAATCCAAATAGTAAATAGGAAGACACATGGAAGATAAAGACAGATTGCAGTAAAATAGCATATCAACACACTCCTTCCTCTCGTGATAATGCTATTTGTATTTACGGCAAGATTCTAGAGAAGTATAAATATATGCTGTACTAACAAATGCATTTACAGTGTGGCAGTGATAGCTCAACTAAGGGCCACTGCACTAGGACTGTACAGTACATATATTTTATAGGTAACGGTTAGACTTTCATTTGATAATTAGATGATAGCTCAAGTTAATGACAAGTCGCAAGTGAAGCCGAATGACCTCATAAAGTGGTCCTTGTTCCTTCATAAAGTCAAATGAGTAAAAATCACCAAGCAATCAGTTGTGCAGTACAGACAGGGAGACATGTGTAAAATGCCATTAAAGTATACAGTAGATCGACTATTCCTAAAATGTATGTCTCAATGCAGTTTCTGATCCAGCTCTCAAAATGACAGCAACTATTTCTAGACAAAGGCTTCATCTCTAAAAAACAATAAACAAAAATAAACAAACATCACCACCTAGCCTAAGATCAAAGTCGTGCTGTAATTGTCCATGGACCTACAGGTGGCACAATTCTCATGCAAAATAAACTACTGGCACATGGTTTGTGTCAATCATAGATCCCCAGTGCTTGCTTTCATTATCAGAATAAGGTCTCCATAAAGTTTATATAGGCAATTGAGATATTATCTGAAAAGCATCTGTTACTTCCTTCTAGTACCTGAAATAGACACGCTCTGAAAATAAAAGATTTTTAACTAACAAAGAAAATGGCAAAAACAATCAAAAAGAGCCACTAACAAGTATTAAATTGAGGAAGTTTGCACATACAGAATGTACAGTAATAATCTTTTTAGATCATTAGGCTTAAGTGACAATTACTTCGAAAATTCATAACCATCTACAACTTCTCGGAAACATTGTTGGGAATAATATCATGCTTACGTGTCATTCACAATAAACGAACCTCGGTTTGGAGAACCAAAAAGAAAAAAAAATCAAATACAAGAAACGAATATGAGGTCCCACCTGTAAAGTGCGAGAAGGAATCTGATCTTTTCCACATTGATGATCTGAGAACAATGATAACGCACTATCCAAAGAGTTATGAAACACACAAGATCCACGCTGCACGTTGAGGGCCTGTTCAACCAGATTTTCCAACCTTCTTTCGGGTATCATAACCGCTGGGGGAAGCAATTTCTGTAATTCATCTAAAAGCTTTGACCGTGATTTACCAATCAATACCTCTCCATTTGAAGAACCTACTGATTTTGGAAGCGATGAATAGACAACACATGAAGAAAGTTCATGTACTCGATTTACATTAATGCTAAGAGGCGTAATTTCAGTCCTCAGCGTCTTCAGAGCCTCCATTACCTTTTCTTTACCAAGAAGTTCGAAAAACTTCTGCTCCAATATCAAGAATGATGCTGACTTTAAAGTAGTTTCTTCTAAAATACCAATTTTACGCAATGTAACCACACTTTCCTCCCAACTTCCACTGAGCACTTGTTTCCTAAAGAGACCCACCAGAGAAGAATGTAATGGTATCCCAGACTCCTCCTCTAGAAGAGATCCACTCTTCTCATACCCTAAAGAGTATAATGCCTCAGTTATGATCCTAACAAATTCCATTTTTTTAATAATTCCTTTAGAGCCAACCATCTCTTCGTCTCCCCCATTAGAAGGCAGCGGTCGAGCCATTGAGTTATACAAAGAGCCGGTGGCAGGCTCTGAACAAGATGAGTTATTTGCGAGTCCCCTCTTCTTTCCTCCTAAGGAAACTTTCACACGTTTCGTAGGTGGTTCATCTTCCTCTACACCTCCCATGAAAAGCCCTCCTCAGCCCATATATTCCCCAAGAGAACGAAATATTGCCTCAGTAGAAGTAAGGTTTCAAAACTCAAATACCTCCCCGTCGGATGAAACAGAAACAATCAGAAGAACAATGTATTCCTGCGTAAACAGCGCAAAGCTCACAAATCTCAGATAGACTCCAGTTTCAATTCAAGCAAGATTATAAACACACAACAAAACAAGAGACTGCAACAGTAAAGCATCAACATTATGTGCTGGAATAAATATCCAACTCCGTTGTTCAAGGGTCACAAAAACGTAATATAACAAAACAATTCTGCTAATCAAAAGACATCATATCTCTGAAACAATAAGTTCTATCCAGCAATGCATAGCAAAGCAATCTTAGCTCTGTAAGCAATCTATCTGCAACTGCAACTAAATTAAG
>JAJJMA010093003.1:0-12389 GCA_023529015.1 Papaver nudicaule
TGGGTGTACTGTGTAAGATCTAACCCTTGGGATTTTACACAGTTACATTTTGGCGCTAGAAGAGGTTTTGAACTTGTTTTTCCTTGATTTTGAGTATGATTGGAGATGTTATCATATGTTCTTTGTTTCTATATATGGTATGAAATATGAGTTTTAGAGCTCGCCGTTATGTTCAGTAAATTCATCATGCTATTTTGAGATGTTATGCTCGCCCATGTAGAATTTCTTCATGCTTTGGCTTCTGTTTTGCTATATATGGTATGCTATGCAGCGTGTTATAAGGATTCTCATGTAGAGTATTGCTAAGATTAGAAAGTATAGAGTATTTTTAGTATGCTATGGCGATGGATCTGGATTCCCAGTAGACATTTTTTACCACTTATGGAAATCATGCTGTGTTAATTACTATTTTGGTTATAGATAAGGGTCGGCCGGCTTGTTTTGGCAAATTTTATCACATATTTCACCTTTTTCACATGCACAGTGGAGAAAACTAGTTATGAGGATAGAAAGATGTTATTTTTGGGTATAGGTTCTTCTCGGAAAATGCAAATATAGATATATATTTCCGGCAAAAGTATATTTTCCGGCGAATAGCAGAAACTGTAGACTCATGAAGGAAATTGTGTTCTAAAACCATTTCAAAAAATTTCCTAAAACATATGCCGTACTATCATTTTGATTTGGAAATTATAGTATCATAGGATGTTTTTACAATGCTTGTCATGATTAGGTCATCATCTGCAAATCACATGAGTTAAAGCTGTTCCTTTTGTCTTTCATTCATCAACATTCTGAAAAGCAACCCAACTAACTTATTTGGCATTTACCCACAGTACTAACAGAGCAATACTGTCAGGAAGTGTGTTTGTCTTCTTTTACAGAATCTCGGCGAATGGGTCCTAGAGGAAGAAGTGATAAAGCCCCGGCGGTAGGCCTCCTCGACACCCTATCCCCCCTACACCAGCGACATTTCCCAGTGGTCACAACACTAGAAGCAGGGCAATGGAACTAGCTGGTCCAGTGGATCCTAATTTGGCAAGTTCATCTCGCCGATCACCTGTCCAGAGAGTGACTCGCCAAGAAGAAGTTTACATGGAGGATATTACTCGTTTTGAGAATGCAGAAAGATCACCTGAGCCTAATCCAATGCTAAGGAGAATCAGCAGCCAAGTAGAAGCAAATGCTTGCGGCGAGCAGATTGGTGGCGGAGGATTCACCATAGGAGAAACATCGAATGCAGGGGGAGCAGCTCAAAATGCAATTGCAGGAAGCAGAGTGGTGGCCAATATTCAGCAGCAGTTGGTGCAAGGTGTCGGTGAAACGCAGCATGTGGCAGAAGAAATTCCAGCGGTGGTGGCAGAACCAATCATAGCAGCGGAAATTCCGCAGGCGGCAAGCAGAAATGATGTGGCGGTAATGCCTGGGGCTACTGTAACTCGCCCAGTAGTGATAACATATAATACTGGATCCACAAATACCACGGAGGCTCTGCTGAGGCAAATTCTTGAGGCTAATAATAGGCAAGCGGATCAAGTGCAGAGGCAAATGCAATTGCAGATGGAAACGGTACTTCAGAGTCATAGAGAGTTGATGGCAGCCCAAAATAAGGGTCATACATCCCACTCACACTCAACTCGCCATACCTCCCATGCACATTCATCTCGTCATGGGTCCCATGCACACTCCTATTCAAATTCTCATACAACCCGCCGAGCTGAAAAGAGTGGAACTTGTACATCAGGAATGTCAGATTCAACGGCGAAGTATGATGAAAGAGGCAGAAGGGTGAATGTACCTGGAAAAGATGACAAGGATCATAGCAGTTCTAAGCGACAGCATAAAGTAGATAAAGAGATGAAGAAGGATCTTCGCCGACTAAAGCATAAAGTGGAAGCGCTGAGCGGATCTTCAAGGGAATCGAAATATAGGGTTGCATTGTCGGAGGCGCAAAAAACACCCTTTCATGAATGTATCACTTATGGGTACGTGTCTCCCAAGTATTCCACGCCTAAATTCACCTCCACCTATGATGGAACGGGAGATCCTTCGCAACACTTGAAAGCTTATAAGCGAGATATGGCGGCCTGGGTAGGATCAGATCCCATAATGTGTATGGCATTCCCCGCTACACTCAAAGAGGAGGCCTTAGCTTGGTTTGATGGGCTTGGAGAAGGAAAAATCAAATCTTTTGATAAGTTAGAATGCAAATTTTTGCGTGCATTTATTCAGAACAACAGAAGTCGTCCCGGCGTGGAAAGATTATTCAACATTAGGAGAAGGCATATGGAGGCTTACAAAAGTTTTATCCAAAGATGGAGGAAGGCGAGCAGCGAAGTGGGGACAGAAGTGTCAGAAAAGGAGAAGATAAGATCATTCCTCAGCGGTATGGAGACGACAGATCAGTTATATCAAAAGCTATTTTGGGATATGCCAAAGGACCTGCAAACCTTGAGGGCGATGCAGGATGAATGGTTAAATTATGAAGAAATCCGAGAAGAGGAGCTTCGCTTGAAGAAGGAGAGAACAAAACAAATTCACTCTATTAATAGTTTCTCGCCGGAAGATCAAGAAGAAATTAAGAAAGAATGGCTGAAGGCTGAACAGCGAAAATTGGTACAGAATCCGTCTTCGGCGATAATAGTACCTGAAGCAGAAAAGCAACAACAGCAGGTGACCGCCGAGCAGCATTGGAACTCGCAGAAGCGTGAAAATTATGATGGGCGTGACAAGCAAGATAATAGAAGAGGAAATTATGGACGTGGAGGAAGAGATAATCGGCGAAATGGGAATGGTGACAGAAGATATAATGGAGATAACAGAAAATATGGCAGAGGCAACCAGCAACCTTTCCAAGATGCTACTCTACCTAAGTTGCGTGTCTCTTATACAGATGCATTTGGTCAGATTGAAAGTTCGAATTGCAGGGATGATATCCGCTATCCTTATAACAGAGGAAACCCAAGGGCCCCGCCGACCAATACCAATTCCTTTTGTCAATTCCATCAGTTTCATGGCCATACAACTGAGAACTGCACCGGCGTACAACAAGAAGTGCATAGATTTATCCGCTTGGGAAAATTCCAGGAATTTTTAGAGTTGCCACCGCCACCTCCTATCATGGTCCAGCCAATTCAAGCCATTCCCGCTCAGGCTCCCAAGGTGTATGAGGTCAAGGTTGAACGAGATTTGTTGGAACTAGATTGCTTTTCCATTGTACACTCAAAGATCACAAGAGATGAATTTCATGATAACGTTTTATCTCGTGTGCATAAGCGAGATAGAATGGGAAATGAGATTTGTAGTGTCGCCGTCAAGCAAGAGCCTTTGCAAGAGTGGATGAAGGCATGCGTTGGGTTTTCCGCTGAAGAGATTCCTCCAGAGGGAAGAAATCACAACAAACCCTTGGTTCTTACCATTCAGATGGAGCAATTCAGGCTGCCGAAGGTGCTTATTGACCCAGGAAGTTCCGTGGATATCCTCTTTAATACTGCCTTTGAGGCGATGAGGGCGAAAGATGATAAAATACCCTCGCCAACAGTCTCCTCCTATAACATTTATGGGTTCAATGGTATCGCTTCTAAGCCTAAAGGCGAGATTGAATTTAAAGTTAAGATTTGCGACGATTATTTCTTGAAGACTACTCTTTGTATTGTGGATGTTGACTCGCCGTATGCTGCAATTTTGGGAAGACCATGGCTCCACAGTTTGAAGGGAGTACCTTCTACTTATCATCAACGCCTGAGATTCCCCACACCATTCGGAGTCGCCGAATATGTTGGAGATTTAGCAGTGGCTAAGGCGTGTAACTCGGCGGATGTTCAAATTCGAGAAAGTTGAAAAGCGAAGATTGCAGAGAAAAAGAAGCTCGGCAAGGAAGCCATTAAGGAGCAGGAGATTCTAGACTTCATCGCCAACCCGACCACATATGTGCAATCAGTAAATTCAATAGAAGACTCGGCGAAGTCTGGAGATAAGACCTTATAGCAATTAAAGGAACCATCGCCGATGGGAGAACCAGAACTACATTTTACGGCGGTGGAACCCACTAAGGATGTTAATATCGGCGATGATCAGGATCCGAAAATGGTAAAAATTGGCACTCTATTAAATGAAGACGAATCAGCGAAGTTGCAAGCACTACTCAGGGAGTATGTTGATGTCTTTGCTTGGGGCATGAATGAGATGCCAGGTATTGACCCGGCAATAGCATGTCATAAACTGGATATTGATCCAAAGATCAGGCCATTCAAGCAAAGGATAAGGAAATTGGCTCCAGCTTACAAAGAAGCAGTAGAGGCAGAACTTGACAAAATGAGAGCGTCCGGCGTAATAAGGCCAGTGCAATATCCACAATGGATAGCTAACATGGTGGTAGTACCTAAGAAGAACAAGGGAGTGAGAATCTGCATCGACTTCAGTGATCTTAACAGAGCTTGTCCCAAGAATAGTTTCCCGCTGCCAAGTATAGATCAAACTGTGGACGCTACATCAGGCCACGAGTTGTTGTCATTTATGGATGGTTACTCAGGATATAACCAAATACCTCTAGCGGAGGAAGATCAGAAGCATACAGCTTTCTTTTCCACTAAGGGGTTATTTTGTTACACTCGAATGCCTTTCGGGCTGAAGAATGCTGGCGCTACTTATCAAGAGATGGCACAGAAAATGTTTGAGAAGTGGATAGGGAAGACGATGGAAGTATACGTCGATGACATGCTTGTCAAGAGCAAAAAGAAGCAAACTCATGTGGAAGACCTCAGAGAAATATTTAACCATATGCGTGTTACTAAGCTAAAGATTAACCCGGCGAAGTGTGTATTTGGCGTAACTTCAGGAAAGTTTTTGGGATATGTCGTCACCAAGAAGGGAGTAGAAGCTGATCAAGCCAAGATTAAGGCAATTATTGAGATGCCCTCGCCGGTCACAGTAAAAGATGTTATGCGACTCAACGGGACTTTGGCGTCTCTTTACAGATTCATCTCGAGGTTCTCTGACAAGTGCAAACTATTTTTCCAAACACTGAAGAAAGGGGAAAAGTTCAACTGGACTGAAGCGCATGAAGCTGCATTTCAGGGCATTAAAAAGTATCTCGCTACTCTCCCAGCGATTCAGCCGCCTGAGCATGGCGAAGAGCTCAGAGTATATCTCGCCGCGACACCTTTTGCCATAAGCGCAGTGCTTGTGAGAACCAAAGGTGGAGAAACACCTATATATTATATCAGTAGAACGTTGCAAGGAGCAGAGAAGAATTATACCAAAATAGAGCAGCTGATTCTGGCTCTGGTTTTCGCATCTCAACGATTACGTCCATATTTCCATGCACATCCTATTGTGGCCCTCACCAAAACCCCAATAGAATCTATCTTGCACAGCTCTCAGCGAGTAGGACGAATCGCCAAATGGAATCAGCAAATAGAGCAGTTCGGCGTCCAGTATGAAATACGTACAGCTCAGCGGTCCCAAGTCATTGCAGACTTTCTCGCCGACTTCCCAATTGATGAAGAAGAAGAGGTAGAAGAGATCCCATCCTCCTTGGATGAGCAAGAACATGAAGTACCAGATTTATTGAAGTGCAGGCCTGATGGATGGGATGTTTATGTAGATGGTTCATCAAATAAAGAAGGAAATGGAATTGGAATTGTCCTTATCTCGCCAAAAGGGGCAAGGATAGTACACTCGCTGAGGCTAGAATTCCCGGCGACCAACAATGAGGCCGAATATGAAGCAGTTATTCACGCCATGCGGATACTCATCGAAATGAAGATTAGCAATGTCAGATTGACAAGTGATTCCCAGCTGGTGATTCGACAAATATCTGGACGATACCAGACAGCAGACCCATCTATGCAGAAGTACCTGGAACTTGCTAGGGAGTATGCCCAGAGGATCATAGGTATCAAGTTTCGCCACATCTGCAGAAAGGATAACAGGCACGCCGATGCATTGGCGTTTATCTCCTCAATGATGACAAATCCGGATGTTCCTTCGATAGCTATTGAAAGGGTGATGCAGCCATCAGTAACAACACCAAGGCAAAGGGAAGTATTAACAACAAGCACTGAAGAGTCAGCGGAAACAGATTGGAGATCGCCGATACGGTATTACTTGGACCGCCTAACCTTACCAGGAAATCAAATTTTAGCTCATCAGGTCATCAGTCGCTCAGCGAATTATGAACTCCGGGATGGAATACTATATCGCCGGTCATTCTCTGGACCCCTGCTGCGATGCGTATCAAGAGAGGAAGGCAATGAATTATTAAAAGAAATCCATGAAGGAGACTGCGGAAACCATGGTGGTCAAAGAGCTTTAGCCTTGAAGGTTAGAATGCAGGGATATTACTGGCCTTGGATGAATAAAGATGCAAAAGAATATGTCCAGCGATGCAAACCATGTCAGCTATATGGAAGAAGAATTAAAGCGCCGGCAACATCTTTAAATTCAGTGCTCAGCCCTTGGCCTTTCGCCAAGTGGGGCATTGATATTATTGGACCGCTAACTACAGGCTCCGGACAACGGAAATACATAATTGTGGCGACAGATTATTTCACCAAGTGGTGCGAAGCCAAAGCCATCAGGAAGAAAACAGGACAAGAAGTATTCACATTCATTTGGGAAAACATATTCTGCAGATTTGGTGTGCCGGCGGAGATATGTACAGACAATGGAAAAGAGTTAGTTGGCGACAACATAAGAAAGTTACTCGCCTATTACAGTGTCAAACTGGGAAAACCAACTCCCCTATACCCTCAGAGTAACGGCCAAGCAGAAGCCACCAATAAGACTATTGGAATGGGACTGAAGAAAAGACTGGAGAAGCATAAAAAGGCATGGTGTGAGCATTTGCACAACGTCTTATGGTCATATAGAACTACGGTTCGAGAAGCAACTGGAGCATCTCCTTTCTTACTTACTTTCAGGCGCTGAGGCAGTGCTCCCATCTGAAGTGATCCTGCCCACTACAAAGCATGAGGCATGGGAAAAGAATCTTAATACAGATCTAATCCTAGCCAAGCTAGATGACTTAGAAGAGCAGCGACTGATCGCCCTTACACACATGGAGAATTACCACCGGCGATTAGCAAGAGAATATAACAAGCGAGTAATTCCAAGAGAGTATTCACCCGGCGAGCTGGTGCTTCGAGAAGTTCCCCCATCTCAACGAGAAGGGTGCAGGAAATTGGAACCGGTATGGGATGGTCCTTACGTCGTCAAAAGAGTGGCTGGGCCAGGAGCATATATACTGATTGACGAGCATGGCGTACAACTCGAACATCCATGGAACGCCAGGTTCCTTAAGAAGTACTATCCTTAAGGGAAACAACGTAAAATCCGAAGTCTTGGGCGGGCATAATACCCAAGAAATCTTATTAACTGATGTAACACAACAACGAATAAGATCCGGGGACGTAGGTTTGCTATCATGCGCCGAACCCCGTTAACAAATTTCTGTGTCACTCGCATTTTTCATTCACTGAGTAGTCTAACTACAGTGATGATTAAAACTTAAAAGCTCCAAGAGCACAATAGCTGAGGCAAAACACTCAGCAATAGGCTATAAAAGCCACTCGCAGAGGCACAAATGCCCAAGGCAATAAAAGCCATACCAAAACCCTGATCAAGTACTAAGGCCATGCGCCATCTTTGAAGGCATAATGCCCAAGTCAATAAAATCAACTAAGAGCCAAGATCTCTTATGAAGAAAGCTTGCTTGCATTGAGTGAACGCACCTACTCGTAATAGTTAGTCCGACCCAGGCTTAGTTGTAAGGCCAGTCGTGTTACTTGTTGATCTGTAAGTGTTTGGGCGAATAAGAACCCTTTTGCTGTAGCATCACATTCGGCGGAGCCGTCGGTGTGTTAATCCGTCTACGCCATAGCATCACCCCTGGCGGAAGCCACAGTGTATTAAAGTCTATGGGGCAACCCAAACAGCTTATATTAGATCGCCGACGGGCACAAGTAATGGTTACGGCTGGGATCTAACCCTGCTGCTCCGAGAAATTGTTCAGTCAATTGTTGAAATTGTTGGCTGTACGGGACCAGGACTTCACTCAATGACAAGCTAAGTCTTGGAAGACAAATTGAAGCAAGTATAATAGAAGATTGTATAAAGGCCACATCTAAAGGAAAGACTATCCATTGCAAAAAGCTAAAGGTAATATCCTTACAGGGCGATAAAGACGGAATGAAGCAAAAACACTTGTCTTAACAAAATACAAAAAATAAAGATAAAAATAACAGCGAGACTGTTCATTACAAAACAAAGAAGTTGCAGAGGCACAAAGAGAAAACATAAAGAAAGGTCGCCGATTCTCTATGGAGCAGTCTGGTTCTCGCCATCTTGCCCTTGTACTTTTTCTTCCTCCTCCGCTTCTTCATCCTCCTCTTCTTCTTCCTCCTCCTCATGAACCACCTCTTCTTCTTCTTCCTCCTCGCCGCTAGACCCGGACCCCTCGCCATCCTGTTCAAATCCACAACCTCCTTCACGGCGGAAGATTGAGGAGCAATGACATACTTGGCTGGTATCTCCAGTTTGAGCTTGGGATATTCTTCATTCACGTACTCCTGAACGGCGAGGAAGTCCATGAGAAGAAGTTTTTCCTTATGCTTAACATCCTTAGCTTGGAGATCCTTCTGAGCTTGGTTTAAATCAGCTTGAAGTCCACTTTGGATCTCGCCCAAGTACTTCACCTTACTCTCAAGACCCTCGATGGAGGTTTGGCATTTCTTGTGGTCTTGGAGCTGAAGGTTCAGTTCAGCGATTTGGTTGGGACATTGGCGGTGATCTTCCACAGCCTGCTTCAGCCTTTCTTCACAACCATTGTGATGGGTAAGCTTCCCAGCCAAGTTGGAGATAGTTTCGGTACAGAGCTTGTGGTCCTCAACAGTCTTATGCTGCTTCTTCAACTCTTCTTCTAATTGTTTGACTCGCCCTGAAAATAAAACATGGGAGTTAGAAACTGAGGCAACATGAAGAATCGGGCGGAGAAATATCCTAGAAATCTACCTTCCAATTCGCTCACGTGCCTACAAGCGCCAGTTTGGGCTTCTACAAGGAGTTGTAGATGAGATCCAAATTTAGCGTTAACAGAAGAGCCGGACACAGTGGCCACCTGCCGCAGTTGGGCTTTTAACTGATTATCAAGTTCTCTGGCGCGATCGCCATGAATCTTACAGAAATCTTTCCACCTTTGTGTTTCTTGTTCGGCGAAATCTCTTTCAGATTTGACAGTATTAAGGCGAGAGGAAAGCTTATCAGCTCTCGCCTTCTCATCCAAACGCAGAGAGCTCGCTCTCATATGGTCCACAATAACGACTTCTTTTCGTTTGTTATTCAGTTCTGCTAGTCGACGAGCGTTATCTCGTTCGCTCTCCATCCACTTTAAGTCGGCTTGAGAAACTTTGAGAAGATTATCAAGATTAACATTTAGTTCGTTAACATAATTTAACTCTCGGCGGTACCACTCAATAGTCTTAGCCTGGCCGTACAGCATGTCGCACTTCTTAGCATTAGCCTTCGCCAAGTTATCTATCTCGGTTTCAGCTCGCTTCAGTCGTGTGTCAGAATGCTGACGGCAACCTTGGAAGGAGCAAGATCTAAGGGATTCGGCGAAAGACTAAAATGCAAAGAAATTTCAATCTACAAACTAGAGGAGAAAAATACCTTGAAGTTCTTCACGCTCAGTGGACTCCTTGATGCTAGCATTGAGCAATTTTGATGCTTCTGCTTCTTTTGCCTTCAGCTGGCGCCCGAGATTCTCGTTTTCACGAGACAGGAAATTCACCATATCAACTTGTACGTCGAAAGTATCAATCAGACTCAAACAATGTTGAAATCCCTGAGGCAGAAGCAAAAGAAGAGTTCAGCAAATTTAGATATGATAGCTAATAATAAGAGCACATTGGAATGAATAGTTACCGCGGCGGCCATGAAAAAATGTTCTTGGGGAGTTAACCCTTGGGCCACAGAAGCTAAGTTTGAAGAATGAGCCAAGCCTGTCGTAGCATACTTCAACATAGCCTCATAGTAGCGTGAAACAGGACTGTTTCTCTCCTCTTCCAAGGAAAGCAGGCGGGAAAAAGAGTCGGCCAGCCTATTTACTACCATACCAGTTTCACTCCTTCTTGGGAGCCCAGGATCTCTACCGCTAAAAGGCATCCTATGAAGATTTGTGAGAGCGACAGGAGAATTAGAACTTCCAGAAGGACCAGTAAAGATGCCCCCAGCGGGAGGAACAAAAGTATCATCGCCAGACGAGATGGGAGGAACAACAGGCTCTCGCCCAGAAGGAATTTTTGGAGATTCTTTCACAGGTTCGGCTTCAGTCATCACTGTATCGCCGTTCTTCTCTTCAGAGATGGTTGCTAGGATTTGGTTAACAGGAGTCTTGTCCCTCGGATTGATGGGAGGTTTCTCAGAAGAAGGAGTAGTGGAAGCAGGAGCTGAACGCCGAGTGCGATGCGAAACTGGCTGAGGCAACACAGTACCAGCCGGCGGAGGCATGGTGTCTCCCGTGTTGGCGGAGGCTTCACCTTGAGAACTTTCGGCGGCAGCGTCTAACTTGATTTTCTTTAAAGTCTGGCGGAGTTCTTCTTGAGGAGTCAGAGCAGGAGTACTCTGAAAATAAGCGGCACACTTATCAGATCTTGAAACAAGCAGAGGCAAATATAGATATATATTTTTAAAATATATGAGATATATTTTAAAAATTAGAAACTCAGTATGCTTGTTTCTAGATCTTCAACTCTGCCTTTCTTGAAGTCCGGCGAGAGGAATATAGATATATATTTACTGAAAGTAAAATATTACCTGGGAGGAGGATTTCCTTTTGGTAGACTTCTTGGACTGTATCAGCCAGTGACCCTGAGAATCCACTTGTATTTTGCCATCGGCGCCCAGATATTGTTTTTCTTCCGGCCAGTCCAAATGGGCAAAGTCATGATCCTTGAAGCGCTTATGTTCCTCGGCGAAATCTAGTCGCTTGATCGTCTTATCTGCATCACACCATCCTAACAACCAAGGGCTCTCCAGCAAGCAAGGTAGGTTGGTCCAGCCAGTTTCAGAACTTTTCCTCGCCGTGGTAGTACCTGTAACCTCCTTGGCGTCTACAGCACCAAGCATGACTTCCTCTGGAGTCTTCGATAGTCTTTTTTTGGTAACAAAGCGATAAGCCCAAGGCTCACCTTTCACCGAGGAAGGAAGAACATCATACTGCTTAAGAAAGTTGTCAACAGTATATGCCTCTGGAGGAAACTTACCATCCTCAAACAGATCTGGATAGTTAGTTTTGTTGCTACGACGAAGTTTCCACTCCACCAGAATGCGAATTGCATTCGCCGTAAGTTGGAAAAGACTTTTCTTTATCGCCAGGAAGAGGTCACACATAAAGGTATCGGCGGGATCATACAAAGGAAATAAATCCGCCTTTCCAGCCTTGAGTGTGCCGTAAGCAGTTATGGCACCCTCACCATGTTGGTCCGGCGTCCGAAGATCTTCCAGAGTAGTAGGGGTAGTAGCCTTGGTCACCTTCTTTAAGGGCGTCAAAGTCAGAGGAGCGATGAACACTTTATCATAAGCACAATACTCCGCCCACTTCTTCCAGGATGGGCGAGTAGGAGCTTTAGTAGCAGCAAGAGAAGATTCAACTTCATTAATGGGCGAGTTGGAGACTTGAGCAACAGGAGTTGTAGAACTAGAAGAAGCCTGGGTAGTAGAAGCCATGAGTGCAGGAAAGTTACCAGAGTAAAGATTCAGGTGAATTTACGGTGTATCAGAAAACCAAAGTCACCGGAGAAGATGAACAAATCCGGTGGGACTGTGATGAAAAGAGATCAAGGCACGAACTTCACACAGCAAAAGGAAGAAAGGTGAAGGCAAGGTAATGGTGAGATGTTTGATGGAGGAATCTGTGAAGAAATAAAGAAGCAGCAGCAGCAGGAAAGGGGTTAGGGTTTGAGAAGCTCTGAAAATTTTACTCGAGTGAAGAAGAAGAAGGTAAGGAGGTTAAGGCAACTTTTTTTTGGTATTTATAGGAAAATGAGGAGTAACTGGCGCCCGGCGGTTACAAATCATGGGGAGGTAGCAGAGATCGTGGGTTCAGACGGTTACAAGTCATAAAGTGAAGACGGCTGCATGAAGGACACGTGGCGTAACGGAAGCTGAGAAAAGGGCATGTGGCGTAATAGAGACTTAGTGGAGAACGTGGTGAGGCATTTTCGGCGAGAAGAATTTCACCTCCGGCGATCAAAGATCTTGGAGATGAAAGAGGCAAAATGTAAGGGTAGAAAATGCCTTTGCATAATAATAGCATCCTAAGGGCCAAGGCGTATCAAAAGTCCACTCTCGAGAAGTATGAAATCAACAATGGAAGCTGTGGGCGAAGC
>JAJJMA010093022.1:0-10902 GCA_023529015.1 Papaver nudicaule
TCATCTTTAGTACGTGGATCTGTGTGATTTTTGTGAGTTGCCAGGCTATGTTTACGCCTTAATTTGACCTTGAAATTGAGGCGTAAAACAAATTTACGCCTCAAGATTCTTCCCAATTGAGGCGTAAAAACTGAAATTTGGGGAAACTGAGCCGTACAACATTTTTACGCCTAGGACGACAACCTGCCAGTGAGGCGTAATCTGCATGGAAATATTGAATGCACGGTTTACGCCCTAGTAAGTAAGGCGTAAAACTATCATTTACGCCTTGGTTGTTGTATTTACGCCTCAATATTTCTTGACACATTCTTGATATACGTCTTGCTTATTGAACCGTAATACTATGTTTTTCATCAAATACTTTCAAGTGATATTTACCCCTCAAGTGGAGCATGGAAAACCAAGGCGTAAATGTACCCTTGCAAAAAATTTATGAAAATCCCAGGCTTACGCCTTGAGTTATAAGGCGTAACAAATTTTTTAAAAAATCCCCAAGTTTACGCCTTGTTTAGTAAGGCGTATCTAAGTTTACGCCATGTTTTACCAAGGCGTAATAGCATTTACGGTTTAGTTGTTGAGGCGTAAATTATGTATGGTTTCTAATCTTTGTTCGTTTGGTTTATAGGTGGTTCCTTACATTGAATCTATTGCTACCCCTGAGGAGTCTGATGATGAAGAGCCTCCCATTGTGCCTATGGAGAATCAACCACGTCCTAATCAAGTGTTGCACGAAAACACTACATATCATTGGCAACCATATGTTTGTACCATGGTGGGTTTTTGCGAGTTCACCAAAGTTGTGTATTCATTGATCATTTTTCCCCATTTGTGTGTCCTCACTTGTTGTGTTCCCCTCTATGTAGACATGGGGAGATAAAGATGCCGCAAAGGAATGGGCGCAAGAACATGGGGAAAAGATCTTGTGTAGTGTTGTTCAAAACAAGCAAGTTCGACCTTATTGTTTCCAAATGGTTTGCGAGTGTAGTGGAACGTACGAGAGTCATTGGAAGAAGGGTACCTCTTACAAGAGAAAGCATCCCAAGAGGCCTACGCCAATAAGCCGCACCATAAAGACCGATTGTCCCTTCAAGCTTCAATTTTGGCAAGATCACGAGAAGAGGTTTTTCTTGAAGAGTGTCATATGCGGTAGGCACAACCACGCACCGCCGGAGACTTTGCTTAGCCATGCTCGTGCCTCAAAGTTAAAACCGGAGGAATCGGAGTTAGTCGAACGTTTGTGGAGACAAGGAATGAAGCCTTTGGATATCCTAAGGCACCTAAAGGAGGCAAACAAGAAGAACAACTCCGGATTGAGAACCATTTACAATGCCCAAGCAAGGTTTAAAGAGATGGACGCTTGCAATAGGGATGTCATGCAACAAGTGATGGTCTTGGCGGAAGAGAAGAAATACACTATTTTCTTTGACCTCAAGGAGAAGACACCGGATGGGAAGCAAAAAGTTAAACATCTACTATTGGCTAATCCGGACTTCATCAAGTTGGCACGTTGCAATCCTCAAATCCTTTTGATTGATTGCACCTACAAAACGAATAAATACAAGCTTCCACTATTGAACGTCGTAGGCCAAACTTCTACTAAATCACCATTTACGGTGGCTTTTTGTTTCTTGGAAAATGAGCTTGAAGAAAGTTATGTGTGGGCACTCAAACAAGTTAAGCTTTTTTACCCCGAAGATCGTTATCCAATGGTTATCCTCACCGACAAAGAACAAGCTTTAATCAATGCTATTGGGGTGGTATTTCCTAAAGCTCACCACCTTCTTTGCACCTACCACGCTTGGAATAGTGTGCAAGTGAAATGCAAAAAGATAATTTGGCCACCGAAAGAGGGAGAAAAAAGGAGGATCCGTAAACTACCACTACATCAACAAAAACGTGAGTTTGAACAAATGGAGATTGAGTGGGTTAAGAATAAGAAAATTTGGGAGTCATTTGGGGGCGATTGGGATACATTGGTGTTTTCACCAACGGAGGAAGAATATGAAATCCAAAAGGCTAAGTTGTTGGCGCATTGGGGCCGTTACCCGGATGTCGTGAAGTACTTGAAAGAGGAGTGGTTGGATGATGCCATCAAAGTTAAGTTTGTATATTGTTTCACAAACCAATACCTACATCTTGGGAACGAATCAACGAGTACCGTGGAGTCTTCTCATCACCGCTTCAAAAGTTGTCTCCACCGCGCTGATTGTAATTTTGTTACGGTTTTCAAATCTATGGACATTATGTTCAAAGATGATCTTCGTAGAATCAAAACTTTATTTGAAGAAAGCCGGAATAGGAGAATAACCCCATACTTGAAGAACCCATGGGCGCCTTGGTTTACTCGACTTTGGTTCAAGGTGTCGAAATGGGCACTTGAAAGGATAAAGAAAGAATTGGAGGCTTATGTGCAAGGGAACTATACGGATGTGTGCGTTTGTGGAATGTGGAAATCAATGGGACTACCATGCTGGCATATGTTCTCTAAATACGTTGATGGTGTGATCCCACTCGAGGACATTCACCCTTTTTGGAAACAACTCTCTTTCCACGAACCAGCCGAAGACGGAGGCGTACCAGCCGAGTTTAACAACACCTACCAATATGAGAAAATCATCAACTTTTACAATAGAATAAACGATGGTCAAAAGAGCTTTTGGTTGGAAAAAGTCCTACAATTTGTGGAACCTCAAAATAACTTGGATATCGAGGAACCGGATAAGGGACCGGGGAAAGGAAGAAAAAAAACTACGGTGCCAAGGTGGCAAGAGCGGATGAATGTCAAGGAAAGAAATAAGGAAGAGAAGAGAAGAGACCCAATTGGAGTTGAGTGGTTGAATAAAGAATACGAGGACGATGAGGAAGATGAGGAGTTACAAGCCGTGCTACGAGAGTCAATGAAACGTCCCAAGACTTGTAACATGGGTGAAGGTTCCACTAGTCGTGCTTCAAATGTCAAAGGAAAAGAGCCAATGTATCCGACTCAAGATAGTTCCAAGGGAAAGTCTCCGGTGATTCAAGGTGAAGAAATGAGCTCAAAGATTGTTAAGAAGAAGACAATTAGGTACAAGAGAGGAGGACATATGGTAAACCCCACAATTGACCGGGAAGGTAACTTTGTTCGCCCTCACCACACTATTTATGAAGATTGGTATAAATATCTACCCACTTGCATTCATAAATACATAGTGTCAATGGATGATGTCGAAGGAGACGGTAATTGCGGTTACCATGTGGTCACGAACCAACTAGGGCCATTTTCGGGTGCAACCATGGATGGGAGAAACATGACCCAAGTCAATTGGATTAGACAAGGGTTGTTAAACCAACTAAGGAGTCATGCACAACATTACAAGAACATGTTATTGGTGCCGGAAGGTTCGTCACCACACCAAGAGTACATCAAGTTTCAAGCTCGTTTGCAAGGTGGAATTCCCATAAGCAATAGTGAGTTTTGGATGAGATTTCCGGTGTGTGGACACCTAATTGCGGATGCTTATAGGTGTGTGGTTCACTACTTCGACAAAGAACAAGCTTGGACGTTCACGCCGGAATTTACAAATTACCATGAGACACTAGCAAGGAAGAGAAGAGTAATCATCGCGTTTGTTCAAGATTGTCACTTTATTGGTCTAAAGTTGTCCGATGAATGTCCTTTACCACCGTTGGCCCCAACCATTATGAACAAGGCGAAAGGTAAAGAATGGACACAAATTTACGAAGTCAACATGCACAATTGGCCTGCGACCTTTATGGATTCGGGGTTTGTCAACTTGGGGGATGATTCGGCATATGTCAACTTGGGCGATGATTGAGAATGCTTTTGGTGGTAATGCTTTTTTGGTAATGCTTTTGTGGTAATACAAGTTCAAGAAGCCAAACTATGGTTTTGGAAAGTATTTTGAATATCTTTTTGTGTACCTAAACAATGCTTTTTGTAATATTTGGTATAATTTGAAGGCTCTTGTTTACTTACGTTTGGTTTCGTTAAATTTTGGTCAAATTTACGCCTTGATTAACAAGGCGTAAACTAATTTACGCCTTGGTTTCTGAGGCGTAAATCTCGAGTCTGAAAATTCAGAGTTACAGAAGATTACTTACGCCGTGCATATCCAAGGCGTAAAACTAACTTCGATTTTTTTCTAATTATTTCGATGTTTACGCCTTGGTTTCTGAGGCGTAAAACTAACTTTTTGGTTTCTCCAGATTTTACGGTTTTTACGCCTTGGTTTCTGAGGCGTAAATCCTGAGTCTGAAAATTCAGAGTTACAGGAGATTACTTACGCCGTGCATATCCAAGGCGTAAAACTAACTTGGATTTAATTCAAATTATTTCGATTTTTACGCCTTGGGTTCTGAGGCGTAAACTAACTTTTTGGTTTCTCCAGTTTTTTTCTGTTTTTACGCCTTGGTTTCTAAGGCGTAAATCCTGAGTCTGAAAATTCAGAGTTACAGGAGATTACTTACGCCGTGCATATCCAAGGCGTAAAAATAACTTGGATTTTTTCCAGATTATTTCTGTTTTTACGCCTTGGTTTCTGAGGCGTAAATTGTTTTACGCCTTGGATTCTGGAGCGTAAAAAACGTTTACGCCTGTATTTTTGGATACAAACCAAGGCGTAAAAGCCTGTAAGCAATGCACAAAACAAGATAGTACATACAAAACAAACACAAATTCATTGCTTAAACAAACGAAAGTTATCCATTGTTCTAACCACAAAACAAACACAGAAAAGATGAGTTCAAACCACAAAACAAACAAACCACAAAACCATTTTCCATTGTTCATTTTGCTCGTTTGCCTCTTTTGTTCGATGAAGATGATGATGCACCACGAGTTTTACCACCACCACGACCTCGACCTCGACCTCGGCCTTGAGCTTCATCAAAACCCTCATCTTCTTCCGCTGAAGATGGTGAAGCTTGTCTTACTGGAGGCCCCCTCTTGTTTCTCGTTTTCCTCAACTCGTCAAACACCCCTTGATGTTTGGGATCAAAGGCAACGTTTAACTGGTTCTGTATCACGCGTTGTTCTTCAACACTTAGCTTCTTACCACTTTGGATACATGGGGCAAGTCTAGAAGCTACCAATAAAACATTTTCCTTCTACACAAATATAAACAAATTGACACACAATGTTAGACAACAATCAAGACGAGAAAATTTAAATCATGAGAAATCTATAAACATTTTACTTACGGCTTGTTTAAGCTTTTTCTTCAAGCTAGCAATCATTGGAGCCTCACTTGATGTGCTTGCAGTATTACGAGTGAGTCTTTCCTGTTCCTTTTGAATCGCCTCTGAGGCTCTAGGATCAATATTGATCAGCATGGGATGTCCAAACTTGTTAAACCACTCCAAGTATCCTTCCTCGACATCAACTATATTGGCCTCAAAGCTCTCAAAGTTCAAAGCAAGTTGGTAGTCGTCGGTTTCCCGTGCAGCCCAATGGTCAACTGATGGCTCGGGATCGTAAACCAATTTGCACTTGGAAGAATCAAGTTTGGAGCCTCGTTTCTGCAACACGAACTTTTCTTCCCGAACTATAGGTTGTTCATAACAAAGTTGGCGCATCACTCGTTGAGGATTGTACATATGGAACCCTGATGGATGAAACAAAGGTCCGGTGTAACTACTCTCTTGTGAAAATTCACGCACATCCTCCAAACCCCCCTCTCCATCAGGTCTCAAGCGAACATATCGGTCAAAAACCACCTCATTGAGAGGGAATGCATCCAACTGCTGTCTCTTCTCAGCTATCAAGGCTTCTTTTGAACGTAGACCACTTTCTTTGAACGGGAATCTCTTACCCGTAGGAGTGCCTTCTGGTTTGTTAACCCAATCACTATCCTCCTTGGGTGCCAAAGAGGGGAAATGGTCATAGAACCACGACTGCAAAGTAACGAAATACCCATATTTCAATGACATATATGCAAAACTAACGCACGTTTTATTACACAAAATATAGTCTTACCTGTAGAAGACGAACGTCACCCTCGATTTTGGTGGTTTTAGCCCTGGAAGCTTTAGCAAGTGAGGCATTCAAGAAGGCAATAACGGCAGTGCCCCACGCATAACCATCAACCGTATCAATGTCATCAATATATTTTAAGTAGCATGCATTGACCCTATTACCCGAACTATCGGGGAACAAGACGGTGCCCAAGGTGTGCAACATCCAAGCTTTCGCAACTCTAGTGGCTTCCACATCACTTAGCTCTTTGCCCTTCTGCTTGGTATTACCATACATTAACCACAAACGATTGCTAAGAATTTTCTTACTCTTGGCTGGTGGTTTACCCCTCACGAAAACCCCGGGTTCCCCACCACCACCATATATCCACTCTTCATCACATTGATTCTGAGACCACCCAAACACTTTCATAGCTAAACGGTTGAGCTCCCCCCATTTCATCTTCTTATCATCACCAAGAAACACATGATTTCCATGAGTTTCAAGATTCTTGATTTGCTTTGCATCATCTGGAATCAGAGCCATTTCGCCGAATCCAAAGTGTAAAGTGCCCGTCTCTGGCCAATATCGTTCTCTAAGTGCACTCACTGTAACACCATCATACTTGTCCTGGGTATGTATTGAAGCATTGTACAACTGTAAGGCTTTTGCTTTTACAATGCGTTGAACCTTGTCACATTCCAACTCCAAATCCCACACCGCAGGCCTTGAGTGTTTCAACACAAGCGCAAGCCTTTTGTGGTCCTACAAAAAAAAAGGAATTAATGTACTTTGTCGGAAGGATAAAATAATGTACAAACAACATAAAGTAATTTTGAGATTATAAGATAATTACCCGCGCAGAAGCCACTTTTGCAGCATAGGACCATGGGTAACCAAATAGCACTTTGTTCCCATCACGTGCTTCTCCCCATTGATTCATTCCCTTAGGAGGTGCGGGCAACCAGAACGTTTGATCATCAGGTGGAGGAATGTGCTTGCCTTTGGGTTGTGGATCTTTTGTCCGAGGCTTTCTAGCCTTCCTCTCAATTCTTGGTTCTGGAGGAGGTAGACAAAGAGGTTGAGTGGGTTGTTGTTGAGAAAGGGGTGTAACCCCCTCAGCTTCTTCTTCATCATCTTCTTCAGCTGATTCTTCTTCTTCTGATTCGCCATTCTCCTCTTCAGATTGGTTGGGTTCTTGTTGAATCTCATTCTCTTGGATTGGAATTGAATCTTCTTCAACAGTCTCATTTGGTTCACATTGGTTGGGTTCTTGTTGAATCTGATTCTCTTGGATTCCTACAGATTCTTCTTCAACATTCTCATTTGGTCCATCAGTTTGAGGTAATGTTGATTGTTTCTGAGTCCTTTTTGTACCTCTCTTGGTAAAAGTTAGATACTTGTCACTATCATTTCGAGGTGGGGGACTGACAACAGGGGAAAGATCATTTCCTCTCTTCTTCTTCTGCTTATCTTGTTCCCTAAACACATGCACAAACAACACAAATAAACAACCAAGCAATGAGCAAAACCTATGAGAGACTGCAGGAATTTTACGCCTTAACTTAACATTTTACGCCTTGGATGAACAATTTACGCCCCAGAAAACCAAGGCGTAAAATATGGTTTCCAAAATAAAAAGTTACAGAAGAAATTTACGCCTTGGTTATGGGATTGAAACCAAGACGTAAATTTAACTTTAAAAAAAAAATTAGGAACTCAAAATTTACGCACTGATATATTAAGGCGTAAAACTTCCTTGGGAAAAAAATTGAAATCCAAAAGATTTTACGCTTCAATTTAGAGTTTTACGCCTTGTATCAAATTTTACGGTTTGCTTTGTGTTTTTACGGTGCAAATATTTGTGAGCACAGACCACTTTTTTTACGCCTTGGTTTCTAAGGCGTAAAAACCCTAGGGCAAAATTAGGGCAATTTTACGCCTAGTTTTCATATGATTCTCAAGGCGTAAAACTGTTTTACGCCTAGTTTTCATATGATTCTCAAGGCGTAAAAATGTTTTACGCCTAAGACCCAATTGAAAACTGCACCGTAAAAAAATTCTGACCTCAACGAAACTACCCTAAATCGATGATTAGAACCAAAAAAAACAATTAAAACATCATTCAAAACATGGGGTTTGTTCAGAATTAATACCTGATACGCATGTTGGGTTCAGAATTCAAATCAGTGGACGGATTTGCTTCTCGGTCGGGTTCAAAATTCAAATCAGAAGTTTCTCCCGCTGTGCGCTGTTGATGATTTAAGTAGGCTCTTGCTATTCCAGGATCATCTGTAGTGTCTCTCACGGTCTGTTTTGTTCTCGCCATGTTTAAATTTTAATCGATACGATGAATTTTTCGTATCGGCGATGAATCGAGACGAGGAAGGAGCGAAGGGGAAAAATGAGGAAGGAGAGGACGAGGAGAAGAGGAGAGGGACGAGGGAGAAGAAGAGAAGGAGAAGAGAATGATTAAAATTTGTTTTAGTTTTTGTTTTTGTTTTTGTTTTAGGATTAGGGTTATAAAATTTGGGTTATTAGTTAAAATTTGGGGTGGATTAATCTGTAAGGGTATCTTAGACTTTTCATACCTTTTTGGACATCCCTTATAACTATCCTTTGGATGGTTTTATTGTTTTGAAGCCCCAAGGAAAACTGTGCAGCCCCAAAATCAGCACATATAATCGGTGTGAATTTGAAATGTTGCATGAGTAAATGGGCCTGGTACTCCGAAGTCCAAACTAACTCGAGGGAGGGTTAGAAACCCTAGAGCTTTATATATATGTTTTAGAAAGAGACGAAAGTTGAGATAGTCAAAGTGGGGAGAGTTTTAAGTGAAGCAGGCGGTGAGAGAGCTTCCCAGATCTGTTCAAAAGAGTTGCTTTGATGAATTGAATTTTGATTTGTGTCGGTACCTTGCAGATCGGATAGATCACATTATAATATTTCCTCTCATTATTTTTATGTAGTATTCCAACTTTACCCGCTGATAGTTGAATCAGAATCTGCGATCTCCATCTCGTTTCTACCTATTTGTAGGTATGTTGTCTCTTCATTCAGATTTATTTCTTTTATTTATCATAAAATTTTAGAAGCTTAAGTTCAACTCTCTTGTGATGAATGAAACAGGTAACCCAGAAAATATAACATGACTGATATGGGAAATGGAATTCATTGGATGGAAATTGAGGCCAAGAAGATTAGCCGGTGAGAACCCATCTGTATAATAGCAGGATGAATTCAAGATCATCGAAAGGAATATCAATTTGTATACTTATGAGGAAATGACTGTCAAGTTAATAATTCTATGGTTTTTTGTCCTTAAATATGATATTCCTTATTGATCATTTTGAATAGAATTTGGGGGGTTTTATGTATTGAAAGATTTTTTGTCCTTAATTCTATGATTTTTTGTCCTCAAAAAATTTAAGGGCATGATGATATTTGTGAAGGATGGTTTCCTTTCTATTTCTCCTAATCCATTACCACAAAATTGGTCCGAAGGACCAATTTTGTTACGATACTTATCTAAAACCCATTCAAAATTTGAATTTTACCTAAAAGACAGGTTGTATCCTAGCTGTCCATTTGGACCTAAAAATCAAAAAATCTAGTCAGCAAATATTGTTTAAAGTTACCAATACACCCATGAATACTACATATACATTCTATCTTTTCCTATACACGGTTTTTTCGTTTCTTCAGAAACACAGATGCTCTGTTCACCGCTCATTGGAACAGAGTTACTCTGTTTTTCATCATCATCATAACTCTTCGGTTCTTTCACATTTCTGCACCTTCCCATTTCTGAACCTTGCATGCTTAAAATACACTGGACCACCACCTCTGCCACCACCACCACTACACCACCGCTAGGACCACCACCACCAAACCACCGCCACCACACCACCAGAACCAGAACCACCGCCAATGCAAAATTATAGTTTCTGAACTCCTGCATGTCCTTGGAGAACTCCGCGCAGATGACTAATGGTGAATGTATCAGATTTCCAGATTTTCTTTACCTTCAATGATAAAATTTAAAAGATCTTAAGCAAGTACTAAAATTACTACTAAAATTACTATATAGTCAATCCACCTCTACCCTGCCGTCACATAATGAGAGCAAGCAGCAAGGTGAAACCGGATATTCAATACCTCTAAGGTAAACGAGAAGTAATTTACATGCAATGTGCATTTTGACAAGTGATACTACCAACCAGAAACAAAGCGCGTTCTAGGAACTGATACAAAGAACAACATCCAATATAATAGAAAATCATAACAAGGTTTGACCATTACCTGACACAATAAGCCTCCAAGTGCTTTTTACCCTGGAAACCTTTCAAGTGTCCATAAACCACCAATGGCATCTACTTCATCGAAAAACACAATGCAAGCGTTCTTTGAACGGGCCATCTACAGGATATGAAAGTAGACATACTTGGTTAATAAAGGTAAAACTAGCAAAAGCATAGAAGTATATACAAGAAATATGAGCGGAAAAGATATAATAAAGAGAGTCACGCGTGATACCTGGAAAAGCTCTCGAACCATACGAGCTGCAATACTCTCCACACACCAGCTGCAATACTCCACAATGTTGCCAGAACCTGAATGCAGACATCATCAGTCTGAGATCCATCTCACTGTTAATCACCACACAACCAACTGCAGCTCAAATCTCGTCTGCATCTCCCAGCTCAAGTTTTACGCAATGGCGGCACCAGGAAGCAAGCATAGGCACGGGGCAAATGTCCTCACCCACTCAAACAAATGTTACAATCAAACAGAAATGCCAGAGGAACCCAAATTGCCATCCCTCAAAACTCTAAATCAAATAAATTCATACAAGTGTAAATAAAACTGATAAAACCCAGGTACAAGTGTGTGTATAACTGGTTATACCTGGGTATTAGTGGTTATGATGCTAGGTATTAGTGGTTATG
>JAJJMA010093034.1:0-13439 GCA_023529015.1 Papaver nudicaule
GTAGTTGGTAAAATCCCCATAGTGAAGATTTTACCAATACACCCCTAATTAAGACTATAAACATGATGAAACACACACACTTAGAATAAATAACTTTCAACATATGAATCAGCACTTAAGCATGAACAGGAGACAACACCCAAAATAAATAACAAGTAACACATAACAGTTGAAGAAATCATAACACTCAAATATGTATTAGTATTATTCATTGAATCCAAGCATCTCACCTTGCTATGGATCTCTCTCTACAGCATATCAAGATCTCACCAACAATTTGGATAATAGAGAGTTAGGACTTGCTTCCTCTCTACTAGCCAAACCCTAGCAATCACTTTTCCAACCCCTTCCAATGAGGGCGCACACTGCCTTATATAGGCGTTTACAAGTAGTGGAATACAGCTAATAAATACAAACTATTCTGACACTATTTGTCCTGTTCCTCACCGCCTTACCGCTATACTTCTTCAATAACTCAGCGCCTTACCGCTATACTTCAATGTCATTCCATTGCGAAGGATAAGATTAATGACTCAGATTCTACTGAGTCAACCATTCAACTCGACCGTTCCACCCCACATTAAATGCTCAACTAACTTGCTCAGCTTTTGTCGAGGCTTTACCGCTGATGTGATTCTTATATATACCGCTGTTCCATGTACTTCCTCAGCGTCCTTCTGTTATTAGTGATTACCGCTGATAGGATCCGCTGTCACTATACTTCTTCTCTTATGAATGCCCTTCTGAATATAAATCCTTCTTTAGGTTCTTACTAATTGGCGTATGGCATTTTCTTCACCTACATTTTGCCTCTTTCATCTTAAAAGACTTTAGTCGCTGAAGATGAAAATCTCTTGTCCGCCGAAATGCCAGCGTATTTCCTCTGTCAGTACTCTTCTCCACGTGTAACTGCATGCCGTAAATATCTGAGCCGCTTTATGACCTGCCACCTTCCTAGCCGGTTCGGATCTTCCACCTATAAATATCTCTTTTCCTTCCCTTCTACTTCATTTTCCTCCTAACCTTCTCTGCTTTCCTTCCTCTCTGAAAACCCTAAGCCAAAAACCCTAACCACCACAAACCGTCGCAGTTCAGTCGAGAACATCCTCTTTTCGCCTCTTTTTCAACTTCTTTTTGGTGTAAAACCACTTTTTGGCTACTGCTCTACGATATTTTCCCTTCAGATTTAACTTTTATTCACTTTTTTTCTTGCTCCGGTGGAATTTCACCTCTGCAACTTCCTTTTTCCGACCTAACTTCATCTTTTCCGTCCATCCAATGGCTTCCACAGATTCTTCTTATGATCAAGAAAGAGAACTCCGGCAACAAGGGTCTAACAACGAGGACGCCGAGTCGTCTTCACATTCTCAAGACCAAGATTCTGAAGATGAGGGATCATCTGATGTTGGCGGTAGGCCTTCCTGGGGTGATGGCTGGGAAGAATACTACTCCAAAGATCATGAAGTTATTCCAGCACTTAGCATTTCTCCTCTCGCCGGCATTACCATGTGTTCTGAGAAGCTTCTTCTAAACCACATCCGCCAAGAAGGTCAAGATGAGAAGCGCTTGGTCATATCAATGGGCCAGATTAGAGCTGGATATCAATTCCCCCTCTACAATCCTACCAATCCTCTTCTCCTTAGGCTGCTGAAGCACATAAACAAGCATCCTGCTCAACTTTCTGGTAACTCCATTCGTATTCTCTATGAGTGGGTTGCTCGCAGTAACGGCTATTCGCTCTATCCAAATATCACTAGGAATCAATCCTTTATCGCTAAGGAGCTTTATACCGTTGAGAATTTTATTGATCAATATCAAGTGAAGCCTAGCTCTCGAGCCGGCGAACCTTGGTTATACCGCATTGAGTCAAGAAGGGATTCAAACAACTCCAAAAAATTCTTGAGAGACGTTGACAAGAAAACTTCTACTACTGCAAATCCCACCATCCGCCATAAATCTGAAAACCGCTGGGGCGAAATTCCTTGTCTGGTTGAAGGTCCTTGGCTCAAAGGCTTTGAAGATGAGAACAAAACTATCCCTCGTAAAGAATTTCTCCCTGAACATTCTGACTTGGCCACACATGATTTTTGTTCCGTCCGCTGGGATGAAGAAGATCAGTATCTCAAAAAGGATGGGAAGTTTGTTGTTGAAAAAAGGAAGTGGGTTAAGAAACCCGAGTTTTGCAAGCCGCCAACTAAGAAACAGCAAGGCACCAAGAGGAAAGGGAAAGAGGGAGACGCTGTTGAGGTAACAAACACTTTGTTCTTGTTTTTGAAATATATGTATATATTTGCCTCTGTTTGTTAGCTAAACTGCTGACGATGATTTTCCTTTACTCAGCAACCCAAGAAAAAGTCCAAGTCAGAGACACCTGTCAGTGCGAAAGATCGTGTTAAAGGTCTTGTTAGTGCTCTTCCTGGTATGTCTACCGCTGGTTCCAAGAAAAATATCAGCGTTAAGACTACCGCTGGTGAATCCAAGAAGAATGCTAGCGTCAAATCTGCCGGTGCTGCAAAGAAGGATGGCGCTCCTTCCAAAAAGAAAGACAGCGGGTCCTCAATGAAAAAGGATGGAGAATCTTCCAAAAACAAGGGTGGTGAAACCGCCGAGAAAAAAGACAACCAATCTTCTGAGAATAATGACAAGATACCAAAGATCAAAAAGACTCGTGCTTCCAAGGGTGGTGATCAGCCCATCACTCCTGTTACCGTTAATGATCTTGTTTCTGAAGATCAACCTTTGAAGTCTGCTGACGGGCGTCATGCTGATGAAATGTTTGAAGAAACTCCTATAACTCCAGCGGTTACCACTTCCAATACTGCCACCACAGGGCAGAATACCGCTGAGATGAATGTGGATATCGCTGATGAGAATACTGTTGAGACACATGCTCCTGAGCAGTCAACTAATCTAATTGGATCTACCTCTGCCTCAGCTACCAACAACATTGCCTCAGCTCTTCATCATCTTCTTTCACTTAACATTCCGCCTTGCTCTTCTGCTGGCAATACTTCCGCAGAGACTCATTTGCCGCCAAACAAGCTAGTGGAATTCTTTGCTAAATTGCTGTCTCAAGATGAGAGTGGCTCTAATACTCTTTATCTGGAATCAATGAGCAAACTAAGCGAACCTGGGTTAGCACTGAAGCCCGCTGATCTTACTACCGCCGTTTCTCATCTCACTCCTTATGAACAGTTCTGCATTGCAGTCATGGTAAATATTACTGCCTCAGCGTCATCTTTATATCTTTATCCTAAATTTCTCTTCTAACTTTACTATTCCCCGCACTCTATAGGATTTTCAGCGCAATCTAGGTGGTATCAGTTTGAATGCTCAGTTAAAGCAGGAACTGGACAACCTGCGCCAAGCAAAGGCTAAAGTGGATGAAGCCCATGGTGCTTTGAAGAACCAATTTGCTGCGGAGAAGAAAGAGAGCTATCGCCATTGGGTCAATTACAATCAACAGAAGAAAAAAGTTGACGAACTCCAAGGTTAGTAATCGTTTTCTATCTTGCATATAATGATTTTGTATTTTGTTTCCCTTTTACCCAACGCCTAGTCTCTTTCCCTTATAAGGTCGCCGACAAAACCCTGATAACCGACTACAGCGGGCCGAAACTGAGATTGGTAAGTTGATTAGTGCTAACAACAAACAGCGTAATATGTTAGTCAATTTGGGTCGGGATGTTAAGTGGTACCGCCAAGAGTTGCGTAATATCACTGATCTTAATGTTAAACTTGATCAACTGCTCAAAGTTTCTGAAGCGGATGTGGCGTGGAAAAAGAGTGAACTGGACAACGCCTCCCGCTTAGCAGAATTGGAGCGCAAGGCCAAGGAAAAAATGACTGTGGAGCATATGAAGCTGTCTTCCCAGCTAAAGGAAAAAGAAGCCGCCATTTCCCGTCTATCTTCTACATTAGTTTGCCGTACCGCTGAGAGAGATTCCGCCAGAACTGAGATTCAACATCATAAGGATTTCGCCCAAATTCATGGGAATCGTGCTAGGGAGCTGAATGAAGAAAATGCGATACTTAGACAGAAAATCAAACAAGCCGTTGGTCCCTGCTCTGATCAGGAGGTTCTTAGTAAACTTGACGAAATAAGTACCGCTAAAAAGGGTATCCAAGAATATGTTAGCGGTCTAGAAGGTAGCTTTTTAGGGTTTTCTTTTTCCATGTAATTTGCAATTTGCATTTGCCTCAGCGCTAACACTACGCTTTTCCTTTATTTTCAGGGAAGAACAAGCAATTGGAGTCCCAGTTAGAGGAGCAGACCACCATTTTGAAGGAACATAGCGGATGTACCGCCAAGATTGCTAATTTGGAGGGACAAATAAAAGATCATCAGGTGTGCGGGGATAAATTGCGTGCACTCGAGACTGACAACATGCAATGTTCTGGTAAGATTACCAATTTGGAAAATGAAGTTAAAACTCTCCAGGATTACAAGATGAAGTTTGATGATGAAGCATCCAAGTCTGCCAAGCTTCAACGCATGCACGATGGCCTTAAGTCTGAATTGCGTCTCACAAAGAAATCTGTTCAAACCCTAGAAGAAGAACGTGCTTCTGATGTTAGAATGGCAGGTTTCTATGCTGTCCAGATGTACTTGGCAACGTTCTGTCCTGATCATGATTTGGATATTCCAGATGATTATGCTCCTGGACGCGATCCCCCTGTTATTGAAAATACTTATGATGCCGCTGATGATGAAGGTGACGCTGAAAATGCCATTCGTATACACAGCGGTTCAGAGGATGAAAGTGCTGAGGAAGAAGAAGAAGCTGGTGAAGAAGAAAACGCTGAAGATGATAGAGACTTGCAGCCAAAAACTCATGATTCCCAGCACAATAGCGGCAAAGATGCTAATGTTGGCAATGAACAAGATACTCCTGAATATCAGCGTCAAGACGCTAATGATCCAAACCAAGAAAAGGGTGGAGCTTCCACTAATGCTGAAGAAGGAGACAAAGGCACTTCTGCTAAGGATCCAAATATGGTTGTTGACAATTCTTGAAATCTCCAAAAGTGCAAGTCTAGGTTAATGTTTTATCTTTTAGCCATCAAATGTAATTTGAATAGCTAGTTTATTTTGTGTCAACCATGAGATATAGATGTATATCTCACTTTTTGTTAAAGAACTCCAATAGACATATGTTTACCTTTGCATTTCGTTATATATATGAATCTTTCTGTTTGTTTCCACCGGTGTAATCGAATCCATTTTAGTTTAGTGATGAACTGACAGCATTCATTCTGGCCACCACGCCCCCATTTTCGCTATACATTGTTACTTGTGCCCGTCGGCGATCTAATATAAGTGGTTGGTTAACCATGAGCCGTCCCTCTGGGAGTTCTCATGGAGTTTTATATTTTTCTGCCATCACTTACAGATCAACAAGTAACGCGTCAGGAATTTTAATGCCACAGTTAGCCAGAACTACTCTTAGTCAGACATCTAAAATTCTTCGTATACACCGGCTTAAGACTTTCATGGCAGTTTTGCCTCAGCGGATAATTATTTTGCCTTGCAGAATTTTATTTGGCAAATTTGCCTCAGCGTATGGCTATGTAAGCCTTGTAGAATTGTTATTTGGCAAATTTGCCTCAGCGTATGGCTATGTAAGCCTTGTAGAATTTTTATTTGGCAAATTTGCCTCAGCGTATTTGCCGCTGTATGCGAAAAGTAATGACAATAATTTGTTAACGGGGTTCAGCGCATAAAGCAAACCTACATCCCCGGATCTTATTCACTGCAGATTACAAAAGCTAATAAGACCTCTTGGGTATTATGCCCGCCCAAGACTTCGGATTTTTACATATATCCTTATGGATAGAATCTTTTGATAAACTTGGCATTCCATGGATGCTCAAGCTCCTTTCCATGCTCATCAACTAACACATAAGCTCCACTACCCGCTACACGCTTGACGACATAAGGGCCTTCCCAATTAGGTTCCAGCTTCTTACATCCTTTCTTCTTCTGCGGCGGTATCTCTCTTAACACAAGGTCGCCAGGCTGATAATCTCTCTTCACTACACGCTTGTTGTATTCTCTGGCTAGACGGCGGTGGTAATTCTCCATATGAGTCAAAGCAATAAGCCGCTGTTCTTCCAAGTCATCTAGTTTTGCCAAGATTAAATCTGTGTTGAGGTTCTTCTCCCAAGCTTCGTGTTTTGTCGTTGGCAACATGACTTCTGATGGTAGTACTGCCTCAGCACCAAATGTGAGTAAGAAAGGAGATGCTCCAGTAGCTTCTCTGATTGTAGTTCTGTAAGACCATAAGACGTTGTGGAGATGCTCACACCATGCCTTCTTGTGTCCTTCAACTCGTCTTTTTAACCCCATTCCTATTGTTTTGTTGGTGGCCTCCGCCTGCCCGTTACTTTGAGGGTAAATAGGGGTGGATTTTCCCAGTTTGACGCCATATGTTGCCAACAAGTTTTCAATGTTTTCGCCAACCAATTCTTTCCCATTGTCAGTGCAAATTTCCGCTGGGACACCAAAACGACAAAATATATTTTCCCATATGAATGTAAATACTTCTTTTCCTGTTCTTTGTCTGAGCGCCTTAGCTTCACACCATTTGGTAAAATAATCTGTTGCCACAATAATGTATTTGCGCTGTCCCGACCCTGGTGTCAGCGGTCCAATGATGTCAATCCCCCACTTGGCAAAAGGCCAAGGGCTTAATACTGAATTCAACGAGACTGCTGGCGCTTTTATTTTGTTTGCATACAGCTGACAATTCCTACACCGCTTAGCATACTCAGCAGCATCACCATTCATCCAAGGCCAGTAATATCCTTGCATCTTTACTTTTAGAGCCAGCGCCCTTTGCCCGCTGTGATTTCCACAGTCTCCTTCGTGAATTTCCTTTAACAGCTTCTTTCCTTCATCTCTTGACACGCATCGTAATAGTGGCCCAGCAAATGATCTTCTGTATAGGACGCCGTCTCTTAGCTCATAATTTCTTGACCTGCTAATAACCTTGTGCGCTAGAAGTTTGTTTCCAGGAGTGGTGAGATGCTCCAAGTAGTATCTTATAGGAACTCTCCAGTCTGTTTCTGCTGATTCTTCAACGTCTACCGCCAAGACTTCCTGTTGCTTTCTTCCCTCTATTGATGACATTTTTAATCTTTCAATAGCTATTGCCGGCACCTCTGGATCCGCCATCATTAAAGAGATAAATGCTAGTGCATCAGCATGTCTGTTGTCGTTTCTGCATATGTGTCTAAATTCAAGGCCAGTAATCTTGTTAGCGTATTCTCTTGCCACTTGTAAATATTGCTTCAGCGAGCTATCATGTGCTTCATATCTTCCTAGAATCTGTCGAATGACTAGCTGAGAATCACTAGTCAAACGAATGTTGCTGATGTCCATTTCGATTATGAGTCTCATGGCGTGTATCACCGCTTCATATTCTGCCTCATTATTTGTAGCTGGGAACTCTAATCTGAATGAGTGGACTATCCTTGAGCCTTTTGGAGAGATAAAAACTATGCCAATTCCTTTGCCTTCTTTATTAGATGAACCATCAACATATACTTCCCACTGGTTTGGATCTCTTTTCAGCAAGTCTGGGACTCCTTCATCTGGATCTTCCTTCTCCATAAATGGAATATCTTCAGTTTCTTCTTCTTCTTCTTCAACGGGAAAGTCCGCCAGGAAATCAGCAATAACTTGTGACCTTTGAGCTGTCCTTATTTCATATTTGACGCCAAACTGATCTATCTGAGCATTCCATTTTGCAATACGCCCTGCTCTTTGAGAACTATGAAGAATGGCTTCAATAGGAGTTTTGGTGAGTACTGTTATGGGATGAGCATGAAAATATGGGCGAAGTCTGCTAGTGGCGAAAACCAGAGCTAGTATTAGCTGCTCTATCTTAGTATAATTCTTCTCGGCGGGCTGCAGAGTTCGACTAATATAATAAATTGGTGTTTCGCCTCCTTTTGTCCGCACTAAGACTGCACTGACCGCTGATGATGTGGCCGCCAAGTAGACTCTTAGTTCTTCTCCATGTTCCGGCGGTTGAATGGCTGGTAAGGTAGCTAAGTACTTCTTTATTCCCTGGAAAGCCTCCTCATGGTCCTTTGTCCAGTTGAACTTTTCTCCTTTCTTCAGCATTTGGAAAAATAGCTTGCACTTGTCAGAGAATCGAGATATAAATCTGTTAAGAAATGCCAGAACACCATTTAAGCGCATAACGTCCTTTAGAGTTACCGGCGAGGGCATTTCCAAAACAGCTTTGACTTTGGCCTGGTCTGCCTCTACTCCTTTCTTTGTAACAACATAACCCAAAAACTTTCCGGATGTGACGCCGAATACACACTTTGCTGGGTTAATCTTTAACTTGGTTATTCTCATGTGATCAAAGATTTCCTTCAAGTCTTGTACATGGTCCTTCTTTTTCTTGCTCTTGACCAACATGTCATCAACGTATACCTCCATGGTTTTGCCTATCCACTTCTCAAACATATCTTGAGCCATCTTTTGGTATGTGGCGCCAGCATTTTTGAGACCAAATGGCATTCTTGTATAACAAAATAAACCCTTATTGGAGAAAAAAGCTGTATGACGCTGATCTTCTTCAGCCAGCGGTATCTGGTTGTATCCAGAATAACCATCCATAAAAGACAGCAACTCATGCCCAGAGGTAGCATCAACGGTCTGATCTATGCTTGGTAATGGAAAGCTATTTTTGGGACATGCCCTATTCAAGTCGCTGAAATCAATACAAATTCTTACCCCTTTATTCTTCTTAGGAACCACCACCATATTAGCTATCCATTCTGGATATTGAACTGGTCTAATGATTCCTGACGCTTTCATCTTATCAATCTCAGCCTCTACTGCTTCCTTGTACGCTGGTGCCAACTTCCTTGGACGCTGTTTGAATGGCCTAATCCTTGGGTCTATATCTAACCTGTGGCATGCAGTTTCTGGATCAATACCTGGCATCTCATTCATGCCCCAAGCAAAGACATCCACATATTCTCTTAGCAAAGCCTCTAGTTGCCGAGATTCTTCTTCATTTAATAAGGTACCAATTTTTACTATCTTAGGAGCATCTTCTTCACCTATGTTGACCTCTCTTGTAGGTTCTACCGCCGTGAAGTGCAAATCTGGCTCACCCATAGGAGAAGGTTCCTTTAGTTGCTATAAAGGCGCCGATGAAGGACTTACCGCTGAATCACCCTCCTTTACAGAAAGAATATATTTGTTGGGGTCGGCGACTAGCTCAGCTATTTCTTTAGTCTTGGTTGCTTCTTTTGTCTGCTTCTTCTTCTCAGTTGTCCTTGCCTTTCGAGTTTCACGCATCTTTACGTCTACTTCATTGCATGCCTTTGCTGTAGATGAGTCGCCGATGTATTCCGCTACCCCTTCTGGTGTTGGAAACCGCAACCGCTGATGATAAGTCGAAGGAACTCCCTTGATGCTGTGTAACCATGGTCTGCCGAGAATTGCTGCATACGGCGAGTCTACCTCCACAACACAGAAAGTAGTATCCATAATCAACGTTTTGGTCGTAACAACCTTCATCTTCACTTCCCCTTTGGGCTTGGATGCTATCCCATTAAATCCATAAATACTGTATGACGAAGGAACTAATGCCTCTACTGGCTCTTCTTTAGAGTCCATAGCCTGATACGCTGAATTGAAGAGAATATCAACAGAGCTTCCTGGATCAACCAATACTCTTGGAACTTTGAATTTTCCTATTTGAATGGTAAGAACCAACGGGTTCAAGTGACTTCTTGCTTCTGGTGATAGCTCTACCGCTGAAAAACTGACCGGCTTTTTCATCCATTCTAGCAGTGGACTGTTCTTGACGGCGACACTAAAGATCTCCTTTCCATTGCTGTCCCTCTTGTGAATTCTTGACATTACATTATTATGAAATTCATCTCTACTAATTGTCGAATGCACAATTGAGAAACAATTCAACTCTTTCAAATCACGCTGAACTTCTACTTCAAATACTTCAGGCTTTGGCTGTACTGGTTGAACTTGCTGGACTTCCAATGGTGGCGCTGGGGGTAGTTCTAAGAAATCTTGAAATCTTCCCATACGGATGAATCGATGTACTTCTCTTTGAACTCCTGTGCAATTTTCAGTTGAATGACCATGAAATTGATGGTACTGGCAGTATTGGCTGGTATTAGAAATAGGATTCGCAGGATTGCCTCTGTTAAAAGGATAGCGAATTTCGTTCCTTGATGCTGAGCTTTCTATCTGCCCAAATGCATCAGTGTATGTGACAGCTTTGGTAGCGTGACGTCTTGGAAATCTGGGTATCCTGGCTTTCTGTCGCCAAATCTTCTATTATCATTGTTGAATCTCCTATCACCATTCCCCTGTTGCCTATTGTCATATCCTCCTCTGTTATCTCCATAATTTCTTCTATCATTATTAACATATCTTCCTCTATTGTCCTGATCATCTCTTCCTGCATAAGTGTCCCTTTTCCCTTGATTCCACTGTTGATAGCCGCTTTGCTGATACTGCTGTCTTTCTTGTGGCTGCTGATGTGGGACAGCTGCCGCTGAAGTTTTGGCTGCTGCTTCCTCCAATTTTTTGTGTTCCTTTCTAATCCATTCCTTTCTTGCTTCTTCTTGTTCTTCTGGCGACAAACTGTTGATAGAGTGAGCATGCTTTGCACTTTCTTTCTTCTGGCGCTCTTCTTCTTCTCGCATTTCTTCATATACCAACCATTCATTCTGTCTTGCCCTCAACTCTCCTATATCTGCCACTGGAGTCCAATATAAAGACTGAAACATCTGATCCGTTGTCTCCATACCGCTGATAAATGCATTCATCTTTTCTTTGTCAGATACGGCCGGCCCCACTTCACTACACAATCTTCTCCACCTCATGATGTAACTTCTACACGTTTCCATAGGTCTTTTCCTGTTGTTAAACAACTTCTCTGCCCCTGGGCGCAGTCTCTTGTTTTGAATGTAATTTGCAATAAATTTCTCTTCCAATTGTGCGTATTTCTCAATTGACTTTTCTTTCAGACTGCCAAACCAGGCCAAAGCTTCATCCTTGAGAGCGGCAGCAAACGACATGCACATTATTGGATCTGAACCAATCCAAGCTGTTAAATCTCTTCTGTAGCTTTGCAAGTGTAATGTTGGATCCCCTGTACCGTCGAAGATTGATGAAAAAGTTGGCATACTAAATCTCTTAGATACATATCCGTATGTGATTTCATCTACAAATGGTGTCTTCTTTGCTTCTGAGATTGCCTTTTTTAGTTTATCGTCTTTTGTCTGACCGACGCCTTCTTCTATCTTTTTCTCCATACGGCGGAATCTTCTTGAGATGTATTCTTGTATATCTTCCATCTTGCCCGAGTCAGCGTAACTTTCTTCACCGTGATTAGATTTCCCAGCCCTCTTACTTCCTTCTTCCTTTTTAGCTGTAGACGCTTCCACCTCTGGTCTTGCAAATCTGCTCTTTTGATGTTTGTGTACTGTATGAGTTGAGCGGCTCCTGCTTCGACTTTCCATTAGTTGCCTATGCTGTTCTGCCAATTGTAAGTTGCTCTGGAGGATAATGTCCATCTGTCTCTGCATTTGCAACTGCATCTGTGCTTGATTTATAGTGCTCTGCTCAAAAAATTTCTTTAACAATTCTTCAGTGTTGTTAGCGGACTTTCCTTCCGATACTGTTATTGGCGCTGTCCTTGATGCTCCAACAGCGGTCATCATTCGACTGCTACCTCCTATCTCCTTTGATGTATTACCGGCTGCTCTCAAGGGTAACCCACTAGAGTTGAGATGACCGCTTACTACTCTTGATAGTCCTTCCACTGCATGAGATGTTTCACCGGGAATTGCTGTTTCTTTGATGGTGCCATCATCCACTGCTTTTCCCTTACTTTGCGCTGGGACTTCTTCTTCCTCATACTCTTCTGGTATTCCATCCAAATGTGTTATGTCTTGCATCAGAATAGGACCCAAAGTCTCTGTCTGCTGCTGAGGTACCGCTGACTGCGTTGCCGCTGTTTGTTGTGAAAGTACTGCTGACTGCATTGTTGCTGTCTGTTGTTGTTCTGATGTCGGCGCCATTGGCTGATGTTGCTGACTCACTGGCTGTGGTGTTGTTGATTGTTGTTGATGAATCACCTGCTGTGGTGTTGTTGATCGCTGACTAGCATTGCCATTCAAGAAGAAATCATGTGCAAAACCTAACGGTGGTACCGCTGAACTTCTCAAGTTGTGTCGATTAGGAAGGGGAACAGACTCAGCGGGTGTAGGAAATTTCGAAGCTCTACTTGTTGACGCTGTACCTCCTTTCCGCTTAGTCGCCATTTTAGTATCCTGTGTAGAAAACAACAAAAGCACTTCCTGACAGTATTAAGCTAGCTTGACTGTTAGCAAATGCCAAATTCGTTAGTGGAGGCGGTTGAACAGTTTCTGACAAAGTAGGAAACAAACAAAATAGTACAGAACAGCAGCAACAACATTTGCAGAGCATGACCTAGTCTTGTCGGCAGTTGGAAGAAACCCTAAATTTTGAAAACTCATTGAAACCCTAAAAACACCAAAGTTTAATAACCATACTCATAACAAAGATCAAAATCTGTACGGCATGAAGATTCCGTTAATAACTTTTCATAACACCTTGAATCCAAAATGACGCTATGACATCTACCTAAAATAAATCTGCTAAGAATCATGTTTGACATAACAATCCATCATCCTAAATTTCTAATGACGTATATGAACTTATCATGCAAACAAAAGTTTTCAAGTATTTTCACAAGAACTCCATATTACGTGCGCCTACACATCTGAGGATATACTAATGACATCTAACACATCGTAATAAAAAGATTTTCTCATAGTTTTATACGGATTTGACAGCAACAGTATCCTAAGTGCTGTTAAATGGAAAACTCTTATAAATTTACAAGCATATGTATGGTTAGAAACCACCAGCAACATAAGTGCTGTTAAAATGTCATTAATCATACTCAACACACTCTATAATTCCTAACACAAGAGCTTTTTAAGCCTTAATCTCCTTAAGGACCGTAAACATACTTATAACTTAAAATACAGCAGCATACTAAACTTAGAAGCATAAATTTATGGTCGAAAAAACCACCAGCAACACAAGTGCTGTTAAGACGCCATCAACCATGTTAAAAACATTCAATATTTCCTAATCACCCAGGCCTTTTAAGGTTCAGCCTCTTTGAACAACGATAAACATACTTATGACTTACATAAATTGAAAATAAGTCTCTCTCTAACACAACAGCACAACCAACACTTAAAAACTTCAATATCACACAAAAATAAGCTTAAGTTTCATGAAAACAAGAAGAAAAAGTTTTGAAAATCACAGGTTCAGACCTCTTCTAGCGCCAAAATGTAGTTGGTAAAATCCCCATAGTGAAGATTTTACCAATACACCCCTA